>JBBYHQ010000002.1:25874662-25895543 GCA_038382645.1 Spergularia azorica
TCCATCTAATTACATTACAAATATCACACGGGTGTTTGAAATGAAATTTTAGGTTTTACATAAAAAAATTCGTCTACGTAATTTTAACATTTAAACATAAGTAGCCCGGGCATTGCACGCTGATACGTGGCATATAATATTTATCATATTGTAACACGCTGACACGTGGCATATAATATTTATCATATTGTAAATAATGTTTATCCAAAATAGGATATGGTAAGTACATGATAATATTATTCTAATAAAATAACATTATTCGTCTCCTCTTATAACATTATTACTTGATTTATGGAAAATAATTACGTAATATAGTAATTACTTGATTTATGTCAATTTGATCAAATATCCCACGGGTGTTTCAAAATGGGACTTTGACTTTTGAAATGTGACTTTTAATTTCCTCTAATTAAATTACAAATATCACACAGGTGTTCAAAACATGACTTTAGGTTTTTAAAGGTGAGTTTCCATCTAACTACATTACAAATATCACACCGGTGTTTGAAATGAGATTTTAGGTTTTAGATAAAAAATTCGTTTACACAATTTTAAAATTTAAACATAAGTAGCTCGTGCGTTGCACGGGCCATCAAACTATAGTATCTCATTAATCTAAGATATATTTCTATCTTACTCCTCAAGTTGTTTACGACTCCAAATGGGACCCTCCTCCTAGGGTTAAAAGGGAGCCGAGATGAACTAAGGCATGAAAACCTCATCCCCCCTCCCCCCCACCCCCAACACAAAACTAGGTCGGGTAGATAAAGTCACAAACAGTCTCGTCACCTAATGAATCCAAATCATTTTGGGAATATGTATACAAGAAACCTGAACTAAAAACCTCCAAAATCCTTTAGAGAAGTAGTTAAGGGAGTCCCGAAAGTTGAACTCATAATTTTTCAATAATACAATTCTTGTGTTCGTTATTTAAAATTTTTATGGTTTAAAAACTAATTTATAAGCACTAAAAATTTATTAATGCGCTATAAATTAATTACATTGGGTTAATATCAATTTCTAATTCAATTTAAATATTAGGCATTGATATTTGAAATATGGGTCGACCTAATTTCTTATGTGGATCATCTCATTCCCGATCCAAATGAAAATAAGAACTTAACTAAGTCACATACTAAACCCATGAAATAAGTCTATCTCTACAAGTCCACCGAATTTCCACTTTACAAATATATAGGTAGCCAGGTAGGGCGTAAATCCATGTTTGATTTAAAATATTCCATGACACCTAATCGCTAGCCGTTCCCAATGTGCTACATGCGCCATATGGAGTTGATTATATCATTCCATATCAAACATTCAAACGTGACCTTTTATCAAGACCAAAAAAACGTAAAAAATCTAAAAAAGCAGTCCTTCAAAATTTCCATAAAAAAAAAAAAAAAAAAACCAACAAGAATAATACTCCATATACTCCCACACGATCATTTTCCTTAAAAATTTCTAAATTAGTATATTTTTTCCGAGAATATTGCAACAGTGACATACCCGTCAAATTACTGCGCTTCCATTGCCACCGTCCTCCCTTTTTTTCTCTCTCCTCTCACAAAGTACCCCCCCCCCCAACAGTTACTTCTTCTTCACTCCTTTTTCTCTGCAAATATCCCCGACACTTATTTCTATTTCTACTGAAAATCTTTCATTATCCAATGTTGTTTTTGCGAGGGTAATTCTTGTTTTCTTTTTACTGCTTTTCTTTTTGCCTTTTACCTTTCTTTTATAGGGTTTCTTTTTTTCTTTCCTTTTCTTGTTTTTTTTTTCTCTTTTGTATTCTTGGTTATTTATTATTGCTTACGTATGGCGGCTACAGATGACGATTCATGTTAGCCGACCCCGAATTATCGTGGGTTTAAGGTTTTGGTTGTTGTTGAATTCTTGGTTCTTGATTATTTGTTTGTTTGAGTAAAAAAAAATTGGAGTTTCTTATTCAAGTGTTGATGAATGATTATACAAACATGCAATTGTATCTTCTACTTGGGGTTTTCTTTATGGTTAATATTGTATAATTGTTGGTTTTCTTGCTGATCAATAGTTTAATCTTTGTGACCTGAAAAAAAAAAAAAGTATAAATTTTGTGTTTAATTTTGACCCATTTTAGATTGGGGTGGGGGGGGGGGGAGTCATTGTCATAAGTGATTAAGTAGGTGGGTGGTGAATGGTGATTGCAACTTTTGGACCTACTAATTTTGGAAAGTGATTCATTATGTTTTGGTCATAGTCTTAGTAAGAGTTACTATTTGAATTTAGGTACATTGCTTTTGGAATTTAGATTTTTGGCTTTCAGGCTCATACAACAAGGATGATTTTAAAAATGGTTGCTTTCGGGAGTTTAGATATGCAACTTTCGGTCTCATACAAGAATGATGATGCTAGAAATAGTTGCTTTCGGAATTTAGATGTGTTACTTTCATTCTCGTGCAAGAACGAGGATGCTAGAAATATTTAGTTTTGGAATCTAGATGTTACTTTCAGTCTCTTATAAGAATGATGGTGCTTAGGAGTGGTAAAAAACATAGTAAGTTTAGGGTTGAGGGTGTATATTCTTACAATTTAGAATCCTTATTCTTTAAGGATTAGTATTAATAAAAGGCTAATTTAACTAGTATAGTTTCTCACTTTTGCCTTGACTTTTGAAGTATGTGTGCGTTTTATGTGTTTCTCTTTGTGCATTTATCACATTTTCGGAGTTAGGAGTTTGATGGCCAAATGGTGGTTCCACCTTTAGTAAATGGAATGATTTTGAAGATGACTAATTTTGCCGAAGGAGTAGTTAAGCCTGATGTGCTATTGGCATTCATATACGACCATGTCTTTTTGGGATTACTAGGTTGTTTAGAGTTGGGTGGTTGATAACTCTTTTGACCACTTGCGTTTTTGTTTCCTTTCTATGGACAAGTGAATGATAGTCATTCTTCTGAGTCCGGAGGGGATGGAGGTCATCGGAAGTGGATTTGGTGGTTTCTTGAGGTTCTCTTGTTTGGAATTGGGAAGTTTAGGTATTTTTCGTTTGCACTGAAGCGTGAGGGATCAAGATTTGAGAAAGGATACTGGGAATCTTGGTTTTGTTTTATTCTATTTTAGATTTTAAAGTCTTCTCTTAGTCCCTTAGAATTGGAGATAATCGATCAATGGGTTCTTGTTGGGGTCATGGGTGCATTAATGTTGGAAGAGAGGGATGGTCACAGGCCTGCAGTCACAAAGCTGCCCCTGGACATCTTAAATTTTTTGGCTATGGCGGAATATGACATCTAGGTTACACCACCCTATCTGACGTGTTTTGACTTTTGAGTTAGTAATTTTTCTTAGGCCATGCTATGAATTGTGTTTGGACATGTGAATGATCAGCTTCTTGGCTTATTTAGGAGTACTTAAGGCCATGATAAATTTTAGGTGTGCTTTGGTTGCAGAGAGAACGTATTGTGTCATCCGTGGTTATTGTTTTCTGTTTCCTTAAGCCATTGCTTAATCATGTCCTAGTTGTGTGCGCTGCTCTCTATGATTGGAGGCAGGACTTCATGATCTTTTTCTTGTCTTTTCAGATGATGGTCTGTCAGATATGTGGTGACAGAGGTTACTCAAATCTTCTTATTAACTGTGTGCAATGTCAGCATATTGCAGCGCATCGGTAAGTCATGTATTGTGATTAGTAAAAGGTTGTGGTTGTCGGTGTGCCTGTATTGGGTGTAGTTGTTGATGTCTTTATGCACATACTTCCTGTCGTTCTATTTTCACCCATCTCGTTTGCTATGTTAGCATTTTTGTAATATTATTGGGTTCTATAATGTTATTTCAATGCTTGTATGGCTAAAGAGAAAGGGAGGGAGGGAAATCAGCTAATTTCTGGGGCTGTCATTTTATGGGTTTGTTAAAAGGGAAGATATATCGTCTGATGTAACATCTAATGAAAGAAATCTAGGTCAGTAGGTCGTTTCTGTGGTTTCGTTTTGTCTTGTGATATCCTATAGAGTCTGAAGCGTAAGTATGGGCTTCATTTTGTTGTAATGAAAGTATGTTTGATCTTGCAAGCTTTGGAGTGTTTTCAGGGGATGTGTTACTTGTGATAGTCCTACATCATCTAATATTAGGAAGTAGGAGTACATATAATGATTCTTTATGTGGTCAAAAGAAAATGAAAACACTGTCGCCCGTTGATTGAAGGGGGACTTCCTTACTGAGATATGTGTGTGTGCATGCGTGTATGGACACACACGTAGTATAAGAATTTGTGAAAGACATGATTATGGTATGTGTTGATTTTCTTTCTTTGCAGATGATGCAGTATCTGTATCGTGATGCTTCTGGTCTTTTCCTCTGTATTTTAGGTATTGTGTTGGCGGTGCAAGCATATTTGATGACGATGTTAAGTGGTTTTGTGAGGGCTGTGTTCACGGAAAGACTGGACCTGCTCCTCCTTGTAGGAAGAGTGAATTCTTTAGCCCAATTGTAGAACGAGTCGCCCCATTAAAACTAGTTCGGAGAAAGATCAAAGACACTGAAGCTGGTGCACCGGATGAAACTGCTGAGGGGGCTTCTGATATATCTATTGTAATTCATCAGAAGAAGGATGTAAATGTGAAAGGAAAACAACCAACGCCAACTGAAAAGCCAACTGGTGCACTGGAAGAATCTGTTAAGGGTGTTTCTAATCCGTCCATCAAAAATCAGAAGAAGAATGATAGAAGTTTGATAAGAAAACAATCAAAGGCAACTGAAAAGCCAAGTTTTGTACTGAAAGAAACTGCGAAGGGTGTTTCTGATCTGTCTATTAAAGATCAGAAGAGGAAGATTGGAAGTGTGAAAAGAAAACAATTAAATCCGACCGGTGAACTCAATGGACCTGCTAAGGAGGCTTCTGATCTGTCTATCGTAGATCAAAAGGTGGATAAATGTTTAAAAAGAAAGTTACCAGACCCCCCTATTAAAGATCAGAAGAAGAAGGTTGGAAGTGTGAAAAGAAAACAATTAAATCCGACTGGTAAACTGAAAGGACCTGCTAAGGAGGCTTCTGATTTGTCTATCGTAGATCAAAAGGTGGATGGATGTGGAAAAAGAAAATTATCTAAGCCACCTGAAAAGCCAACTGGTGCACTAAAAGAAACTGCTAAGGGGATTTCTGTTGTGTCTAGCATAGATCGGAAGGAGGGGACTGTAAGTGTGAAAAGAAAACAATCAAATTTGAAAAAGAGTAGAACTTCTGTGCTTCCTCATGTATCAGGTGCTACTGGAGTTAATGTGTCTGCTACTGGTATCGGAAAGGGTAATGATTTTGTTTTACAGCATGAGCACAAGTGCACCAATCCGGGTTCCTGTGATGACATTAAAGAAAGCGCACATGATATGTCTAGGGGTAGGAAATATTCTGGACAACGGAAGCAATCAGGTATTGCAAATAAGGGGGAGAAAATTAAGGAGTTAGACTCTGACAATGATGTTAAAAAGGGGTGTTCTGAAGCTGATCATGTAACAGGACAAAAGATTAAGAACATGAATTCGTCTGATAAAAATGTTCTCCAACCGGTGAAGCTGGGAAAGAATGTGGGCCCTCTTCTATCGAAGGTGGAAGATCATCTCAAGGGAATCACATGTGTGCTTATGAATCCCTTGCTGTCTAAGAAGGAAATGAATCATGTTGATGAAAGCACATTGAATGCTGACAAGAAAGGCCATGGAACTACTGGTTCAGATAAATCATCCTGTGAAGCTCATTCAGAACTGCTAGAGGAATTTTATCTAAATAATAATTCTTCTGGAGATGCTGAGAAGGGTGATCACTCAGGTAATCAAAATTCTGGACTTGGGGAAAAAACAGCTGATTATGTTCTTGATCAGCAGGCTGATGTACAATCCAAACGTGATGTTTCTCAATGTCAAGCTCAACGGAAAAGGAGGAGGTTGGTAATTCAAATGGAGTACTCTGATGAAGAGCCAGTTTTCGTTGTGGCTAAAAATCTCCAGCGTGTAGCGGATGTTAGCAAGGATCCCTCGTGTAAGTTAAGCAGTGAGGCTCTTCCAAAGTTGAGTGATGATGGCCTTGGTCAGTTGTCTTCTGTTGATTCAGTTCACCGACAATCTCCAGTGAATGTAAATGATTGTGTGCTTACTCGACAACCGTCTATTGTGTACGACAATGATGGCTTTGCTCAATCGTCTGTAAAGTTTGTGAACGATGTCCCTGCTCTGCCAGTAGTTGATGCAGCGTGGAGGTACATTGCCTTTATGACCCATATTATAGGTTCTAACTTCGATCGTTCTGTTTCCCTTATCCTTGTATCTATAGTCCCGATAACTGTTGTTTTGGCAGGGGATATTGTACCATCAAACAGAATGAATGCCCTACATCTTTAGTACTTGAAGCCCATTTATCTAACAAATCGCATGAGAAAGTGCAAGGTGCAGTTATTGCATTGCCAGAGTCCCTCAACTTTGATTGCGTGCCGAAGAAAGACGCATGGCCTACGAGTTTTGAGCAATTCCCTCCTACAAGGGATAATATTGGGCTCTTTTTCTTTCCAGCTGAAGAAAGGTCGGTTGCCTTTTCTGAGTCATCTACTTAGATTGTTTGCCACTTTCCATTGACCATTGTAATTGTGCAGGGATGAGAAAGTGTACGAGGGTCTGATTGACAATATTTTTGAGCGTGGTCTGGTGCTCAAATCATATATCAACAATTTGGAGCTATTGGTTTTCTGTTCGCTTGAACTTCCTCAAGAAGAATGGAGTGAGTTGATTATGCTCGATTAAATCCTCTGTGTAGTCTATTTTTTAGTATCAAATGAACGCATATGTATCTTGAACTTCTTTTACAGGTTTCCGGAGGAAGTATTATCTTTGGGGTGTTTTCAAACCAAAGAAGGGTTCTGTCATGCCCAACAAGTCATCCAATTTTCATATCAGCAATGTTCAGCCGCCCTTGCCTGCTCCAGATAACGGCGCCAACCACCAGAAGGATCTTTGTACCACTCGTGCTATTAGTACCTCAGCAAGTCCATCAAGCTTGGTTGATCAGGGTATATGCCCTCAGATTAATTCATCAAATACTCATGTCCATCAAGAAGCTGTGGGACAATCAGAGGAATTGACTCGGCCAACCTCCTCTACGCCTTTCAAGCAACCTCATGATCAACCTGTCTGCTCTCGGATTAATTCATCAAGTAGTCGTGTCCATCAGGATTATGTAGAACTATCAGATGAACTGACTCGGCCAATCTCCTCTACGCCGCTCAAGCAACCTCATGATCAAGCCGTTTGCTCTCGGATTAATTCATCAGACACTCACACTCGTCAAGAAGATGTGGGAGAATCAGATGGTTTGACTAGTCCAATCTCCTCTAGGCCTCGTAAGAGACCTCGTGAGGTGGGACAATCGGATGATTCACCAATCTCCTCTATGCCTCTTAAGAGACCTCGGAATCAAGCCACTGACTCTCGAATAAATTCGTCAATTACCCGTGTCCATAAAGATAATGTGGGATCATCAGATGAATTTAGGCCGATCTCCTTTATGCCTCTTAAGCAACCACGTGATAAACAAGGGTACAGTAACCATAAGCGGCGCAGTAGAGGCAGGGACATGTCCTATAGAAAAGACTTCCATCCAAGGCGTGGGAAATTCTGGAAATCCCATCCCCGTGATCATGGTGGTGGTGAGTACTCTGAATATGCAGAGAAGCAGCCCGATTATGGAGAGCATGGCAACAGCAGATGGGATACACAGCACGACTATGGAGAGCATGGCAACGGCAGATGGGTTACACAGTACGACTATGGAGAGCATGGCAATGGCGGATGGGATATGCCGCACGAGTATGGAGAGCTTGGCAACGGCGGAGGTGATTTGCAGCACGACTATGGAGAGCATGGCAACAGCAGATGGAATAAGCGTTCAAGGAACTGGAAGGATCGTTACAGAAGGGAAACGCGAGATTCACGCAAATCGTACAGGTCTACAAGGAATTAGCAGTTATGACTTTCTGTAGAGCAGATGTGCAGTGTTTTCTGTTAGGGAGTATTTACCTAGGATTTTGAGGCTTGAAGAAAGTGGTTTTGCTTCCTTCTGCTGTATGTGGGTGGCCGTTTTCTGCTGGCGTACCCAATTTTACGGGTTTATATGCAGATGTATACATTTGACATAGATGGTGTAAATTTTCTGCAAACAAATGTCATTGACAATGATCGAGAAATATCTTCAACTTTTAATTTCACTTGAAAACTAGGACGATGTCCTAATTTAGGTGTACAAACTTGACAAACAGCGTGCTACTTGAATGGACACGAAGATCGTGATATGCTTACTACCAGCCCTGGGCTCACCTGTCTTTTGTAGGAAACTTGAAATCTGAGAAGCTGAACCCAAAGAATGGGATATCTTTGGGTGGAGGTGTTGTACTAGTCAAGTCGTCGAGCTGAGGTGTATCACGTTGTAGATAGGCGATAAAACGATAAGGATAACGCAATGAGACACAAAATGGGATATGTAACGCTATTTTCTAAAACCCGTCCCTCATGCTCTAACACGGAATGGATATTGGATACTATTAAGCAGTGCCAGCCAAAATCGTACTACAGGTATTAAATCACTGTCCTACTGGTCCTAAAAGAACCTTGCGGAATGTTCTGCAGGTTGGTCATCCCCCAATTTTCTGCAGAAAGATCAGACAGTCAAAATGTGCGTCATTGTTTGACAGCAGCTTTTCACTCAAGACTTTCATCAGCGGGTCGCTTGAATCTGAGCCTTGAATATTCACCACTGTGAACACCAGTTTCAGCACGCACATTTCAGATAACAGCATTAACTTGCACCATTTCGGAATCACTAAAGACTTACTCGTTAACAGACAGTGCAGAGGTGGTCTGACAGCCAGAGTTTAGTTTGACAAGCTGGCCACTTAATCATCATTCATTATATACAGCCGGCATTCGAATGATTTCATCTTGTTTCACATGACTACCCCAAACAAATCACTATCTATTTCATAATGTATCTATGCCGAATAAGGCTGGAACCGAATCTGATACACCTCAGGGAGTCGGGGAACCGGACCCTGAAGTACTTCAACCACGACAAGTCGACAACATCTACGACACTTTAACATCCAGAACAGCCACAAACTTGGACTCGAAAAATACACAACTTGTGGAAACCAATGACAATTCATCAAAAAAGCCAATGATACCAAAAGCAAAAAAAACAATCGCAACGAGACAATCTGATTGAATGGTCTTTACTCTTTATATACATTCTCATGATGAATCAAATCAAATTTACAATTTATACACCCCATCCATCCAATAGAAGAAAGACCACAAACATAACGGATTTTTTGGCACTTTTGTATTGCCCAAAAATAGCTAAATCCATCATATCTAGCTTACTCATTACACAACTAAGCTGGCTACTAGTCCTACTACACTTCAAAGAACTAAGCTTACTCAATGTCACCCTACATACAACATCTTACACTTGAAAGAATCATCTAAATCAACAATATCGTACACCAAAAATTTAATTACTTCTAAATCATCGACTTTTAGCCCTCATTATATTATATTATATTATATAGACGAGTTGACTAACTAACCAATAATAAGTCAGAAAGCGGATCCCCGCCCCCCGTAATCAATGATGATTACGAAAAGTCAAAGATGTTGTAACACTCACCACCACAACCACAACCACCACCAGAAGGAGACGGAGAAACAAAAGAAGAAGGATTTGAAAACAACAAAGCTGATGATGGACTTGGCATGAAACTCATGTTACTCATGTACGGACTCAACATCTCGCTCATTTCGAAAAACCAGTTTCCTTCTCCGCCCATCGCCGCCGCCGGTGAAAACATCCCCGCCGATATCACCGGCAAGTTCTCCGGCGCCGGCGATAATATCCCCTGCATTTGACTTATCACGTCAATCTCGTCCTCTCCCGGCACCGTCATACTTACGCCACCCTCGCCTCCACCACTACCTCCTCGCCGCCGGTCCCACTCCTTCGGACTCGTCCTCTCCAGCGCCGCCAGCCTCGCCGCCGGTGACACCGGCGGCTCGAACGTTCCCCCCGAGGTAGACGCTTCCGGCGCCGGCACCGGCGCCGACGTATCCCGGCCGGTGAGATGTTGGACGAGGGAACGGAAGTCGGATGCTTCGACGTAGTACGGTTTCGGCGAGACGGAGTATATAATAACCGGCTGGTTTCCCGGCGCCGGTGCCGGTGCCGGCGGCGGCGGCGGCGGTTGTGATTGGGGGGCTCTAGGCGGTTTTCTGATCTTGACGGAATTATTGCTGACTCTGAGTGGGGTGGGACGGGGGCCTTGGATTAGATTCTCTTTTTTCGGCGTCGTCGGCCGTGGCTGCCACGGATCCATTAGTTGCCGGGAGTAGCAAAGGGGTGTTAATTTGACCAGAACGTTACGATGTTTGTTGTTTAAGTTTGGAGTGGAAACTAGAAAGAGTTGAGCTTTAAGATGTTTTTGGGTATGTAATGTAATGAGTAGCAAATGAATTTAAGGATTGGAAAAGGGAAGGTATGGTTTTTGGGAGAAAGAAAAAAAAAAAAAACTAAAAAGCGGGACTAAAATTGCAAGTTACAAGGGATTGGTGGGCGTATTTATTAGGTGTGTTTTTGGGACAAAAAGAGGCCAAATTAATTATTTATTTATGAATAATATACTAGTATGAATTATTAAATTGTTTTGTTTATGGGTGGACTAGGAAGATGGGGGAGGGGGGGAGGAGTCAAATGTGGAAAAGTCAAGAATTATGGTCTAAGGTGTCACGCTGTCACCTAATAAAATTTTAGAGAAATGGAAAAGGAGAAAGGTAAATGGAATAGAAAATGAAAAAGGTAGAGACTTTTGGGGAGGTTTAGAATAGATTGGAGTTTGGGGTTTTAGTGGCTTGTGCATAGATGTGTCAATGTGTGCGTGGGAAAAAAAAAATTTTGGAATAATAAGTTGGATAGAAACTTAGACCATAAGTATAAAATAATTTCATGAGTTAATATTTTATGGATGTTAATGAGCGAAAAGATATAACAATAGTGTATGTTACCACAATTTAATAGAAAGTTCTAGTAGGCTTTGAGTGCACTATGTAACTCTCTCGTTTTTTACGAGATGACTACTACTAAGCCTCTACTCTACGTCTGAGTTTGAGTTCTTATACCTGAGTTTGGGTTCTCATACCAAGTTTTCAAGATAATTTGTGTTATTTAACTTTCTATATATGTTAGTATTGGTTCATTTCATTAAGCAGTCTAACGCCTTAATGCGATGATATTTTGTCGATCGGCTAATCATTAAATAAACGAAAATTCAATGAAGACTAGCATAAGTTTATAGCAACTAGATATTAAGATAATTACGCCATCTAACACTTGTTCTTTAGATTCGATATCTGTCGATGTCTAATTGTATGGATAATAAACACCCCAAACAAAATTAAATTTATCACACAAACATCTATACTTAATTTGTTATACTCCGTATTTAACTTTAGGATCTCCTTACTCCCAACTCTCTACATCCGTGGCAATATCGATTCATTTTGTTAAACAAAGTGAAAATTAATTTTGTTGACATTTTTGCAATTTATCAATCATAGTGAAAACTAACAATAGTTTATCGCAATTATATACTCCTAATAAGCTATTATACCATCTAACACTTGTTATCTAGAATCGTTATTTGATTTTGCCTTTGATCATACGCATGACAAACACCGGGGTCAACATTAAGTTTCTCATGCCAAAATTGGTTGTAAGTTTGCTAGGTTTATCTTTGAGTTCTTTTTACTTTTTTTTGTCTACATAAACTAAAATAACGATTCACTTTGTTAAACAAACTAGCAGTTATGTGTTGACGACTCAATGTCTAATTAATAATTAGATAAAGGGAAATTCAGTGAAACACAACAACCCTTAACAATCAAATATTATACTAAGCTAATTGCGCCATCTAACATGTATTCTCCTAGATTCGGCATTTGATGACGCATTTTATTGTAAACATATTTATTTGAATCTAAATTAAATTATAGTACCTAGTTTCTTACTCTAGTATGTAAGGGTAACTTGAGTTTTCATTACTTTACTCAGATATGACTATATCGATTTTTCCGTGCCGCTAAACGGACTATTTGTTCTCTAAGGAAACCATAACGTCAATAGTAATTGCAACGGCATACTCCTCGTGTATCATACCCCAATAAAGGTCCATTCTTATCCTCATATGATGACACATTGCATTGTATGAAACAGTATCATAAAACATCTCAACTGATTTTGTCTTTAACTATTCAAATCCTTGATTTCTCTCCAAATACATTCACCCAAAAACAGAAGGAAATCATCCATAATCATTCAAATTAGTAAAATAATCACACTCACTTATACTAAAAAAAGTAAATCATAAATCACCAAATTATTCACATTCACATTGTATATAAACACACAACATTCTTGTGTTAAAAACTCATCCTCTACACTCTCTTCACCTCACTTCCTTACCAAATACCCAAAAATATTTCAACGGCTAAGAAAAAACAAATTTCAAACATCCCAATTTCTCCAAATAAAATGAATTAATTAATTAAATCTTAAAATTAGAGTTGCTCCAAATTCATCACCTAATTAACAAACAACAACAACAAAACTTCACCATTACAATACAACAGCAATGCTTACCAATTAGCCACCACCCCCCCAAAAAAAACCCCATTTTCCCGAAATTCAGGTCCGATTACCCGGCCCACATACCATTTAATCCATATAATCAAAATCCGACATCGACCCATTTGAGAATGGCTCCATCCAGCTCTGCCCACAAGCTTTTCCCCTTCAATGGCTCCGTTCGTCGGACGGCGGCGGCGCCGCCGGAGAACCCGCCGGTGATGAAGGAGAGGAAGTACAAGTCCATGGCGGAGATACTGGCGACGGCGAAGTTCGCGGTGGTTGAGAAGGAGGATTACTCGGAAACAGTGTGTGAAGAATGTGGGTCCGGTGAGAAACCCGAGGAGCTTTTGCTGTGTGACAGGTGTGATAAAGGGTTTCATATGGGTTGTGTCCGACCCGTTGTTGTTCGGGTCCCTATCGGACCTTGGGTGTGCCCGAATTGCTCCGGTACCCCTCGTGTAAGAAGTAGGGGCACCAACTAAAATTTCAATAATTATAATTCCTACATGTCATTTTAATTTTGATTATAATTATAATAAAGTTTATGTTATATGACGGAATTTCATATAATAAAGTTTTTTGTATGTTGGAATAATATTGGTATATGAAGTTGATCATGCATGTGTGTGTGTGTTGGGTGTGTTTGTGTTGATTTTATAGGTTTGTCACAGAAGAAGATCATAGACTTCTTTAGAATTCAGAAGTGTAAGGCTGTTAACTTCAAATGTAGCCCTTCTTCCAAAGGTAAAATTTGCATCGAATATGCTGTTGTTTTGGTTTTGTTTTCAAGTGTTTCTGTTTAATCAAAGGTTGCGTATTTATGTCCCTTATAATGCTGTAGCTGTTCATCTGCTGTGTTTTGAGTTGTGGAGTTTATAAAGATGCGATCTTTTTTTGGTATGAATTCGTGTGTTTGATGTTCGGAATTGATTTTAGTCATGTTTGTTTCGCGGGTTTTGTGTTATGTGGATGGTTTAGAACTCTGGATGAGTTGATCACAAAGGATTGTGGATGATATTAGTATAAAGTTTAGAACTTTCCTTTGAGAAGTTCAATCGGATGAGAGAAAGAAGCAAGCTTTTACTCTTTTAGATATCGAGTTGAAGATACAAAAATGTTTAGTGAAGTGTTTATTGAATTTCAAGAACAAATAAATGATGGTGAATGAATGTAAGCTTATCCAGAAACGTCATGAAGAAGAAATAATCTGAAAAATATTGGAGATTGTTAAAAAGTGCGTAAGGGTTGAAGATTTTTAAAAACCCGCGAAGGGTTGAATGAATTAAAATGTAAATCAATTCATGATAAGCAATGTCGATGATATAATTACAAAGTTTAGAATTTTCCTTTGCATAATTGAAGAAGATGACATAAAGAGTTGAATACACGGAATTGTTTAGTAAAGTGTTCATTGAAATTTCAAGAGCAATGCTAAGATTCAAAATCAAAGGTGTTGCACAATTGTAAGTTTGTTAAGAAGTGATAAGAAGAAAAAAATCCGTAAAAGATTGGTCTTTGTTAAAAACCACAAAGGGTTGAAGATTTTAAAAACCCCGGAGAATTGAAGAATAGAAAAAACCCGCGAAAAGTTGAAAATTCTGAAAAAAGCGCGAAGGGTTGAAGAGCAAAGAAACCCGCGAAGATTCGAAGAACAAAGAAACTCGTGAAAGGTTGAATAAAAAAAAATGCCCAAGGGTTGAAGAATTGAAAACCCCGCGAAAGGTTTGGAGATTCAGAAACACCTGCAAGGGTTGATGATTTTAAAAAAACCCGCGAAGGGTTGATGATTTTATAAAAACCCGCGAAGGGTTGATGATTTGAAAAAAACCCGCGAAGGTTTGATGATTTAAAAAAAACCGCGAAGGGTTGATGCTTTAAAAAAACCCGCAAAGAGTTATAGATTTTCATCCCTTGCATGGAATATTGATGTATCAATGCTCTATCATGAGGTTAACCTATGTAATGCATATCATAAATAACATTTAGCCATTTAAATGATCATGATACTATTTCTCAAATGTGCTATGCCAAATTATGATGGTGAGTATCAAAGAAATGTTATGTACAATCTTGGATTGTGCTTTAAATGTGTATGGACCATGAGCTCTTTCAAATTAGAGTCATCCATATCCCTTTTGGATAGAAACAAGAATTTTGAGTATCCTAACTAGTTCAGGTGAAAAATAAATAGGAAGTAGGGAACTCTGCTGCCTATGGATTCCAACAGTAGACAGCTTTGAGCTCGGCAACCCAAAGCTAGTGGCTTGGATCTTGTTTTTGGGCAATTTTCCTAGAAACTTAATGTAGAAGGCTCTGCCAAGTTTGAAGGTTTGAAATAGTGTGGGAAACACTTATCAGATGAGTTAAAACTTGCCCCGCCCCCTAATAAGGAGATCGTGAGTCAACTACAATCTTCAGTTCTTTCAATGCCAATGCACTTGATCACGACGTCCTGATTCCTTTCTCAGGCTCCTCAAAATTTGTGTCTACCAGAGTACTCTGTGTGCTGCTGGTTTCCCCTGTATGATCCTGATGTTTCCATATACGCTTTAGCCTGATTTGAATTTTTTTCTTTCCCCGTAAGTCTCTCCAGCTTAAAATGTGTTTCCTTTGACAGTTTGAATTGTGCTGATTTTTTTTTTTTTTTTACTTTGCACTTCAATCCACCCATTCACCTATTAAGATAGCCAACTGTAACTTAAATGGAACCCTTTTGTGATTTAGATTTTCTCTTTGGAACTGCCTGTATTATTCATTTCCTTTGTGTCAGTGTCATTGAAGCTTCCTTTTATGCACGTATCCAAATTTTGGTGTTTCCTGATTTTCGCATTTCTTAGTTTCCTTTGACATATGAGAAAAGAAAAAGAAAAAATACTATTTCCTTTTCTCCATCCACACACCCATTCAGCTGTTAATATGGCCTACTGAATAACTTGAAAATTATTTTCTTTGTATTTCAGAACCTCGCCATGGATATGATTTTTCTCCATGTCATTTTTGAGGCATTTTGACTGAAAATGTAATTTTGTATGCTTAAAATCCATAGTGACGTCTGATCAATATCTAGTGATTGTGCTTATTCAGTACCTAGTCTGTAAGGGTTTACCTTTTCCAGAGAGCTGAAAGAATCATCTCCTTTTTTATATTTTTACTGTCTGGCTATACAGAAGCCTACTCCATAGAACATGTCTGGTTTCAATTCATTCCCATACTTTGTGATCTGGGAAATTCATTCTATGCTGCCTTAAAGTTAAGCGATTTGTCTAAGAGTTTACTGTGATGGGCGTGATCCCGACCAATCATCCTAGTTGGCAGTGCTTTCTAACGACGTATTAATGGTTAGGGTATATCAGTATTAGTGTTCACTAATCACGTGGCTTTCAATAGGCTGCTAAACTGGAATTACTGTTATTGATTTTTGCCACCATGTAATTAGAAGTTGACTGATCAAGTATAGCAGTTCTCTGTTTATGTTACCCACTCTTAGGGTTGATTTACACGAGTAGATTCAGCCTCCTTCATTCCTGTGTTTTGTATATGTTTGCCTGTTCGGTCTTTCATCTGAGCATTCTGCATAAAGTGAAAAGCTGGTTCATGTAGCCATTGCAACTGTGCCAAAGCGTGTTTATGTTTGGTTTAAGTTCTTAGGCACACCAACCTTTATAAGCAAAAACTATTGTCTGCAAGTATATTGAAACATAAATCTTTAGATCCTTTTCCTGAATCTTCATATGATCGGATCATAATGTCTACACTCAAAATGAACTTGAAAGAGATCTCTTTAATAAGTCTACTGTACATAACTAGTAATTTTGTCTTGCCATTCTTAGTTCTAGATAGATTTATATTTTCAAAACCTTACTCAACTACTAGGTTGCTTCTGTGTTTTCAATCTTAATGTTTGCGTAGTTAACAGCTCCTATTAACGGCGTCCGTACATCGTCGCTAATTTCTGAACTTGGAAAATTGAATGTAGCTGGACATGTAAGCTTGTAGTGTTTGGGTTATGCCAAGATGATGCCTACCTTTTCAGGATCGAAAGTCTTCGAAGGCCCTTCTTGCTCTATTATTTGCAGCAAGCCTGAAAATTTAATGAAGTGGCTTGAACTGATTATAAGCTTTCTTGAAAATTTTAGATCCTTTTAACTCTTCTGAGTGCCTACTAACTTGTTTTCTTATACTTGCTTTCCCTGAACTTCCAAAACTGTTGCAAACTTTTGACTTTCCTGGCTTTTTAATTTTTTCACACCCTTGTGTCTGAACCTGGTGCTGTGTTCTTTACCTTCTTAGGGGTTGGGCAATCATCAACTTGTCTGTTAGCCAAGAGACGCCGACGACGCTCATTGGTTTTGCATAAGAAGAGAAAGAGAAGATTGCTTCCATATGTCCCAACAGAAGATCCTGCTCGAAGACTAGAACAAATGCGTACCCTTGCTACAGCTTTAACAGCACTGAAGATGGAGTTCAGTAACGAGCTGACCTACTTCCCAGGCATGGCTCCAAGATCTGCTAATCAAGCACAATATGAAGATGGGGGAATGCAGGTGAGAGTTCTTATCTGCTATCACTTCTCTATTCGCAACTTGGGTTAACTTGTGCTTTTACTACTTGATGAACTTAGGTGGACATTCTTGTGCATAATTTTCAGTGCCCGTAGTTAATGTCTGCTTTCTTTCAGGTACTCTCGAAAGAGGACCTTGAGACAGTGGAGCATTGCAGAGCTATGGCCAGAAGAGGCGAATGGCCACCCTTGTTGATAGCTTATGATGAATGTGAAGGGTACTTCATCTTGAATCTTGTTCTAATTTTCCTTTCTGCTAGAGGTTTGATTTTTGTTTAACCTTCAATTGTTAATGCAGCTACACTGTTGAGGCTGACGAACCGATCAAGGATATGACATTTATAGCAGAATACACCGGAGATGTGGATTACATTAAAAATCGAGAGAGGGATGACTGTGATAGCTTGATGACCCTTCTGCTTGCAACAGATCCATCAAAAAGTTTGGTCATTTGTCCTGACAAACGCGGAAATATTGCTCGATTTGTTAATGGCATCAATAACCACACTCAGTAAGCTCATTTAGTTCGTTCTTTCCAACTATCATTACTTGTGGAGCGATATATGTAACTCTTATGTATCTCTGTTGAAAAATGATTACCTGCCTTTTTATGCAGGGAAAGTAAAAAGAAACAAAATCTGAAATGTGTCAGGTACGATGTGAACGGTGAAAGCTGTGTTCTTCTAGTTGCAACTCTGGACATCGCCAAAGGAGAGAGACTTTACTATGATTACAATGGGTACGAGCACTCGTATCCGACTCATCATTTCATCTGAAGTTCTGCACAAAGGCTAGCATCTAACTCCATATACAGGACATACAAGTAAATCTCGGGTAATTAAAATCATTGTGGGGGGTAACTTAATTCTTCATTGTAGCCAAAACCAAACATTAATTGTCTGTATTCTTCTCTTAGCCGCCTCTTCGTCTCCTCTTGATCGTCGATGAATAGCTGGGTGTGATCCGGCCATTTATCACGATCCGTAGGGCGTTGTAGAGCCACAATTTGGACTAGAGAAGTATACAGGAACAGCCAGAATGGCTGTCTTAGTATTTTCATGGATGGCCTTTGCTGCAATAATGCAGCTTAACAGTCGTCCTGTTTTTGAACCACAGTAGACAATTTTGATAAATCTCTTTGCCCTTTTGGTTACATTGGCTCTCGATTTTACCGATCATTTTCTTCAATTTTTTCGCTTGTTCTTGTCTTATTTAATCGTGCATGCGTGTGTTTTACATCGAAAGATTAGAAGGTAGTTTACCTCTTTGTACGCCAAGGAGAACTATTCTCTTTGCTGAGTTTTAAGGTTGACAACTTGACACTCATTGGGGTTTGTACTTTATTAAGTGGACTCGCTCTCCTTTTACTGGACGTGACTCAACCTCCGTTTTTTTCATTCCGAAATGCGACAAGAGTATTTTTTTTGGGGGGGGGGGTTTGGGGTTATATACAAAGAGTACAAGGTAAAAGATAGAACTGACTTAGATACTGCTGAAGTTTGTTTTAGAGAGTTAAGTCCCCTTGTTTAGAGGGGTAGCAGCCCTAGCAGGGGCGTAAGGGTACATAGAGGTCTTTAAGTAGCGTATGTGATATTGTGAATCGAACCCGGGTTAATCATTCCGGACCGATTCGTGTATACATCATCCTCAATACAGGAATAACGGATCTAAAATGCATATATATGAGCTTCAAACTTCAAAGGTGACAAAGGTAGTAGGCAATGGAAAAGATGTCCAGTCATTAAACTTATTTCTTTCTTGGGTGCCTTGTTCTGTACTTTTGGTGCGAAGAACGCTTCGACACTGGCCATAATTGTATCTGTAAAAAAAAAAAAAAAAGACTTGTTTCAATATAGACTCGCCATAAGTGTATAGATTGCTAAAATGAAAACAAAGAAACGACCATCTCTATGCATCAATCCTCGCTTCCAAATTGCAATTCAATCAAAACTACAAGGAGGTACTTCGCGATGATTAAGGTTGATCTAATGGTGTATAAATGAGCCTGAGGATTTTTTTTGGGTTCAAATCCTCATATTCCAAACCCCGCAATATAAGCTGCTCCTATTTAAAGAAGAAAGAATGGGTACGAAAGGTTCTTCCGAGTTCTAATTACCGCATCCCTTTCCCGCAGCATTAACTTCTTAGCCGCTCAACTTAAGTATATGCCAAATATTTTATAGATACCAATAGGATAAAATTAGTTTATCCCAAATTTTTACCAATACCTTTACTAAGTAGTGAGTCTCCTTTGTTGCAAGAAACAATCAAGTTTCGGATATTCTATCAGAAATTCCCCACTATGACCTCATCTGTCACCATTTGACCGTTATTGTATCCCTCTACTCCACAATTCCCACTCCTCTCATTTCTCCCTACAAATACCACCAAAGAAAATAGAGAGATATTAACACAAAAACATTTCTTAGATCAAAAGATGGGTAGTTTAGAAGAGGAAACTCTCTTACAAATGGTTCATGATTTTATTGAATCTGAATCAACTTCTCCGTCCTCAGTACCACGCGACTATTACAACTCTTCGTCTCTCAAGCCCCACTCTCATTTTCGACAATCCACTCGATATTTCACCTTACAAGTATGTTTACTATTGTCATCATGTTATTCTATTGACATTTGCGCCTCATTATAATATTAAAAAAAAATGACCCTCGTAACATTTGTTGCACTTGTATATGTAACTCTTTATGTATTTTTACGTGTGATCTTGAGGAAATATTTGATGGGTTTTCGAAATTACGATTTGGTCAGGAGATTGTGAGGAAGAATACGCAAGAAGAGATAAGAATACAAGAGAAAGTAAGAAAGCTTATGAAAAACAAGATGGACATGGAAAAAACAACAGCCCTTAAACAATGGATCGTCAAGTGTCTCATATTGGATGGTTTTCATGCTTCTCTTTGTCACACTTCCTGGGTCACTACCTCTACTTGTCCTTGTGGTACGTATGCACTCCTTTAAAACGTCATATCGAATACGTTACGTCCCATGTTCGAATCTTAATCACATGAGCTCAGTAGGCGTAAATCGTAAAATAGTTTTTGCTGAGAGAGAGTCACAAAAGCAATATTATCGTATAATTTTATCGAGTTTTCATATTACGAACTCAAATTAATGATACTTTTGTCATGCAAACAGGGAGCTATGAATACATTGAGATTGTAGAAGAAGTTACAAAAGGAGGGTTCGAAACAATCGTCTTAGACATTGATTTCAAGTCACAATTTGAGGTAGCAAGGCCAACCCAAGGTTACAAAGAACTCCTAAGCAAACTCCCTACAATATTTGTTGGAAAAGAAGCCAAATTAAAGAGCATAATCTCTCTACTCTGCTCAGCTTCAGAGGAATCCCTTAAAGAACAAGGCCTTCATGTTCCACCTTGGAGAAGATCCACTTACATGCAGTCCAAATGGAAGCTCAATAATAATAATAATAAGGATTTTTTTGTGGGAAACCACCTCCTATTTTCACTATTTTTTGGGAAACCACCTTATATAAATATTTTTGTGGCAAACCACCAAATAAAAGCAAAAGTCAAAGGTTGGAACCACCTAAACCCCCCATTGACTCATTTTCCTGCCGGAACTATCATACATGGCACCCGGTAATCCACG
>JBBYHQ010000002.1:25929085-25944580 GCA_038382645.1 Spergularia azorica
GATAAAAATTTTGTTTATACAATTTTAACATTTAAACATAAATAGCCCGGGCGTTGCACGGGCCATCAAACTAGTATCTCTTGTATAGTAGAGCTTGACGTACGTGGACCTTAGTGTATTCTTAACCTCTCTTGAACCCAAGTTCATTCGAGAAGTTGTGTCTTAAAAAGGCCGGTCTTGGGACACGAAGTGAGAGATCTTCCCCTCTTACCATTAAGTCGAGCTAGTCAACTTCAGTTAGCTGACCTCATTGTGGCTCATTACCTGCTAGATTCATGTGCAAGAGTTTACCCATAACATGCCGTACGATCTCCCATGTGTAAAATTTGAAAAAAAAATCCACTTCAGAAACACACACAAACCATTTTGTATTCAAACGTAACTAAATACCAAATGTTACCCCAAACACGATTTATCAATAGACAACAAACCATAACTCAAACCACTCGAAAGACGAAAATAGTGCCATTTAAGGCAAATGTGTGTCTCGGAATGTTACACGGTGACTGTGCGTCTCCCCCCAACTAAAAATTGCGCCAATTCCTCGACAGTTGAGGCAACCAAACAAAAACCCAAAAAGAGTGAAAGATAGAACAAATTAGGGTTTCATTTTGGGGGAAAATTTCTGGCGGGAATGAAGTCCAACAAAAAGGGTGAGAAATTACCCAAATCACGCAGTAAAAAAAGCGTTGATATTATACGAGAAAACCAACCTCTTAAATTCCGACAAACCAACAATCAACAACAACAGCAAGTTCAATCGGACGGTGAGGATGAATTTGAGTGGGAAGATGATTCGATTAATCCTGATTTATTAACTTCTTATAATTATAATAATAATAATAATAATCTTGATGATGTTAATGAGAATTTGAATCAAATTAATGGGGTGAAAGTTGAGTTTGATGCTTTACCTGAACCCTCCTCCAAGAAGAAGCGTGTTCGACGCGCTACTACTGAAGATAAGGTGAGTGTTTAATTCATACCCCAGTTGGAAAGTTTTTATTTTTTTGTAGTTTTGAATTTAGAATAATTCATACCCAGATGAAAAGTTTCAATCTTTTGTGGTTTTGATGTTAGAATGATTCATACCCAGATTAAAAATTGCAATCTTTATTGGTTTTATGTGAGCAATTTTTTTTGGTAACTTGTTCGCAATGATTTTTAACTAAGACGGTTACAGACGACGATTCATGTTAGCCGACCCCAAATCATTTTGGGAATAAAACTTGGTTGTGGTTGTGGTTGTTGGTAATTTTGTTGGTGGGTTGTACTTGAATTTTGCAGGAAGTAGCGGAGTTAGTTCATAAGGTTCATTTGCTTTGCTTGCTTGCTAGGGGAAGACATATTGATGCTGCCTGTGATGACCCTCTTATCCAGGTACTTTTGGTACAGCTTTATTATGGTTTTCAATGTTTTGTTTTCGAGTAGTGAGTTAACGTGATAAATTTGAAGTCTTGGCATTCGCATTTGGTGAATTTCTCAATTTGCCCGTATACGTGTGTCAGTGTGTAATAACAGCATTTACAGCAGGAGCAACAATGATCCCTTGAGATTATTCTGTGACTTAGCTCGTAAATAGGCTGTTTCTTCTAGACTGCTTATGTAAAGATGTGAATATGTCGTCTTGGCGGTTTTGCATAAGTTAGATGTATATTTGTATGTATACGATATCGAAAGGTATGATGTTTTCCTTTTTGATGCTAGTAGAGTTGGTGGCTTTTGTGCTGGTGAGATTACTCTGTTTTGACTTCGACTCAGATATGAAAAAAGAAAAGAGAAAAAAGAGAGGCTCTTTTGCTGCAATAGTTTTTGGTGAAGGGACTTTTACCAAGGAAGTTAGTTACTGAGATACACACAGTGTTGTGTGTTAAATTAGTAATCAGAGTGGCAGTATTTGGTGCTGGTATCTTCTAAAAAGCTTGGCACTTTGGCTCATTAATGCTGTATCTTTATATTTTGAGTACACTTCTTGTGTTACGCGGAGCTCTGTCAACATGTCTTTTTTCGTCCTTGTGCCCTCTGAGTTGGTGTTAAGAAGTAAGATTTCAGTGGATTTTTGAGATTGATGATGGAGCTGTTAGGGATAAAGCAGGAATGAGATCTGTGGAGAACAATATGTATGAGTTCGCATGTTCGACATTATATTTTTCTGAAAATATTATCCTTAGGTGGGGATGTACATCCATAACCGATTGTTTTTTTTTTTTTTTTTTTTTTTTCATTTTTCATTTCATTTTTTATTTTTGACATTGAGCATGTAGTATGATGATTTCCTTTAAGCCAGTCTACTGCAGTACTGCTTAATGGTTTCTTTTTGTGTAATAAGTTTGCGGAGTTCCAAAGCTTAGTTGCACTCATGCTGCTGTGAATGGATAATACTATGTATGCAGGGTCGTATTTTCTACCAAACTCGTGGTTTGTGTTCATTTGTTGGTTCTGTTTTGTAATGCTTTTCTTCCTCACTGTCCCTAGCTAATTAAGTGGGCCATTATGGCAGGCTGCCTTACTATCACTTTTGCCATCACACTTACTGGAGGTTTCTGACGCTACTAAACTTACAGCCAACACTTTGACTCCTCTTGTCTCTTGGGTGAGTATATGTTTATAGACTTCTGATGTTCGTCATAACTGATTAAGTGATGTTTTATTGAAGTCTCTGATTGATTATGTCCATATTTTTTGTAGTTCCATCGAAATTTTCACGTTAAAAGCCCAAATAGTGGAGAAAAACCATTTAATTCAGCTCTAGCTTGTGCTCTTGAATCACAAGGAGGGAGCCCTGAAGAGGTAATTTGTTTTGTTCAGACTTTTAAGTAATAATAGTGCATATAGCTTTAGTTGCAGTCAATATAAGACTTGATCAATCTAGCATTTGAGATTGATGCTTTTCTCCTGTACTGCTAGTACAAATTATCCTTGACTTTTTATATTTGGTATCTGATGGTTGTTAAAGATGTAACATGGTACTTCCTGGTCAGAGGTCACTAAACACAAAAAAGAATAGACAATTGCTTACTTCCAGATTTCTCACATCCTGGGATGCATGTGTCTTTCAGTTCCTTTTAGGGTATATTTATACGTGTTTTGTGGCTGAAAGTTTTGCAGCTAGTACAATACTCTTAGTCATTTTGTAATGAAATGCAGGTGAATATGGTAGTAGTCACCTCCGCTCTCTTTCCTTTCTTCATGGGTGACAAATTTTAATTGAATGAACGCTGAACTTTGAACTTTTACGTGATTGTTTGAAGAGGGAAATTAACATTTGACGTATTTATTACCCAAGCAAAGTAAAATAAACGGTGATGTTTTGGCTATCATATTGGGTCCACTTACTTTTCATTTCTTTGGTAGGTATTTTGAAATTAGCTCTCGACTGCCCTCTTATACAAAGTTTTTTTATACCAAGAGATGATTTGGCACTTTAATCTGGACTTGTGAATGGTGAATCATTCCCCCCCCCCTCTCTCAAGCTAGCTGGTTAAATTGCGTAATTAATCGTCATTTGTGGTGTGTTGCAGGTCACTGCACTGTCTGTAGCACTGTTCAGGGCTCTAAATCTTACAACAAGGTAAACCTATGATGAAAATCAGTATAAGCCTCTTTGTGAGGCTTATTAATTAAGATCAGTTTTGGTGCATCCTAAATCTCATTAGTCAGAAACTCAAGTTCCATGACCAGTTCACCATTAGTAATCCTGTTACATGAACTTGGGAATGAAAGCTAAATGGGATTCAAAGCTTAGAAATAATTGATGGAGAGTTGGAGACATTGTTACTTTCCAGTGTACCTTTTTTTGTGAGGACTCTGGAGTCTTATATATGCCAAACTTCCTTGATGTTTGGAACTCATGTGTACGGGTAGATTAATTTTCAGAGATTGTCGAGTTCACTCGATATTCCTTTTATTTTTTTTTTTATTTTTTTTTTTTTTTTTTTGGTTGGGGCTCCTCCATATATGTGGAAAGATCTGATGCTGGCACACTGTGCAACTTATATGTGTACTCCGTTAGGATGATGGCTTATCGATTTCTTTTTGCAGGTTTGTGTCAATTTTGGATGTGGCTTCTGTGAAGCCAGAAGCTGACACAGATGAGCCATCATATCTGGATAGAAGCAAGGGGAAAGATGTTTTTTCATCGTCAACACTCATGGTTTGTAAAATAAACAAAGAAGGGACAGGTTCTAAATCATTTGTGCTCAATGGACAGAAAATGCACAAAACTTCAGGTACTGCTCTGCTTAAAACTAAGTTTGGATTGTTCGAGAAAGTTTAAGTTACAGATTCTTTTGGTGGTGATCCATTGGAATTATAGAACAATCAGCTGGTGAGAGGCGGAATGTTTCTGAGGAAGACAATCATCCTAAAAGGAAAGGTGATATAGAATTTGAGATGCAGTTACAAATGGCTATGGCAGCCACAGAAGTCGAAGCTCCTGACAAGAAACCTGTAGCGTCTACTAGCGGCTGTTCAAGTAGTCCTTTGAATTTGTCATCCCCCTTCAAAAGATTGAAGAGAATCACTGAAGAATCTCCCTCATCTGCTCATGTCATATCTACTGCAATTGGTTCCAGGAAAGTTGGAGCTCCACTGTACTGGGCGGAGGTCTTCTGCTGTGGTGAAAACATGACTGGAAAGTGGGTCCACATCGATGCTGTTAATGCAATTGTTGATGGGGAGCTGAAGGTAGAATCTTTGGCTGCTGCATGTAAGAGGTCTCTACGATACGTTCTTGCCTTTGCGGGGCATGGTGCGAAAGACGTCACACGAAGGTCTGACAGTTGTAGTGATTATAATCTGTTGCTTCAGACTGGATTTGACATAGTTGACCGTGAAATTCTTTTTAGTATTTATTCTTGTTTTAGTCACACAAAGCTTTTCTGTTTATTGGCATGGCCACATGGCACATACTAAATCTGAATCTTTGAGTGTGATGTCCTTTTGATAATTTGGCTTACTCTTTCATGATTTTGTTTCAGTAGGCTGTAGAACTAAGCAAGACCAGCTGTTACTTGTGTGTGCTTTCTTTGCTCTTTGGTTCTTGTTATTTTTCTTCCTCTATTCCATCCTTTCGTTTCACAGAAGCGAAGGGACAAGACAACTTTTTGCGGTTTTGGGAATTGCTGATAAAACAATCTGAAATTGGCTGTACTTGTGTATTATACTATACTATATTCCATTGATGGTTTTCCAGGAATATCATTTCTTTAAAATTGTAGTTTGTGTTTAGACTCAAGACACCCTCCAGGGATCTAAACAAATTTTCTTCATGCAGGTACTGTGCAAAGTGGTACCAGATATCACCAAAACGTGTTGATTCAAGATGGTGGGATGCTGTGTTATTTCCGTTGAAAGAGCTAGAGTCTCGTGCAACCAGCGGAATGGCCTCTTATAACCAGAGTGAAGTTGCTGAAGGTGGACACACTCGTACCTTTCCAAAGAGTTTGTCTGCCGATGGTAATTACCAAGAAACATGTCCGAGTAGTTCCTCCGTTTGTAGTAGGAGCATGGTTGAGGATATGGAGTTAGCAACAAGAGCATTAACAGAACCTCTCCCAACTAATCAGCAGGTATATGGACTGCGATTTGTGTCATTCTTTATTTGGTCTCTAAGTTGTAAATTTGTGCACTTTGCTAATCTTTAAGGCAACTTTCCCAAATTCAGGCCTATAGAAGCCATCCCTTGTATGCGATTGAAAAATGGCTTACCAAGTATCAGATTTTGCACCCGAAGGGTCCCGTACTTGGTTTCTGTTCGGGTCATGCAGTTTATCCGCGAACTTGTGTGCAAACACTTCACACAAAAGAAAGATGGCTTCGTGAGGGGCTTCAAGTTAGGGTAAACGAGCTTCCCTCAAAGGTAAATGTATTTAGTATCTATTTCGGAACTCAATTCTTATTCTCGACAGACCGGAGGACCAGTCACTATTCTTTGGCTTTGGAACATAATGCAATAAAGCAAATTTGTTCACCAAACTGGTTATGCCTCTTATATTTTGAAGTAGCAGTGGTTGATGCAATTCTCAATGCAGTTTTCATTATGGGTCATCTGGAAAACAGCCTCTCTATGTTTTCAGCATAGGGCTAAAGCTGCGTTAATTTGACCCCCCCTTACCCCTCCATAGGAGGGACTTGGGAACCTTCGAGGCAATGGTGTAATGTGTTATCTGCAACTGGTGAGAGTGTGCCTTGGTTGTCTAATATCTTTCTATGTCAAATTATCTAGGTGGTGAAAAGTAGCTTCAAGAATCGTAAAGGGGAGCTTAAAGCAGTTGAAAATTTTACTGAAAGTGCATCTGATGTTGATATTGCTCTTTTTGGGAAGTGGCAAACTGAAAAGTTATGGTTACCCACTGCTGTTGATGGAAGAGTGCCTAAGGTAAGACTGTTCTGACTCTTGCCATCAATTTTGATACCTTATGTCCTTAACTTTAGAGGCTCCTATCAAATCCTAATAGGGGTCGACTACCCTATTCTTCCTAGGCTCCTACTAGACATAGACAGGAGTTTAGCACTTGGGGTATTGCAATTTTTAAAATTGTATCCTGAATGATTGAGCTCTTATGTTCATAGACCCTTCTATTACATCTATTGCTATTTGTCTTTCCTTTCCTCTTTTGTCAAAATCGTTGCTCCAATGCTTAAACTTTCTGTTCCTCTACTTGTAGAATGAGCGTGGTCAGGTGGATGTATGGTCTGAGAAGTGCCTCCCTCCAGGCACTATACATCTGAGGCTGCCAAGGTTGGTTCCTGTTGTAAAACGTCTTGGGATTGATTTCGCCCCTGCTATGGTTGGGTTTGAATTCCGAAATGGACGTTCTGTTCCTGTATATGAAGGCCTTGTGGTGTGTACAGAATTTAGAGAGGCAATTCTAGAGGTAACACTGTCCATGGGTTTGATTTTACTGGGGTTGAAATATTTGCAGTAGAGGTCATCTGTGTTTTGTGTTATCTAAAAGTTCGGTTACCTCAGTGTTCAGACTTTTGTATATTTGGTGAATTACGTCAGTTTTGAGACTCTTTGAAGGGAAAGCATTTACAATGAAGGAATCAATCTTTATGTTTGAAACTTTTGTATTATTCGGTGTCAAGTAGTTAGCTCGACCGACACTATAGTCTTTTAACTATCTATCATTGCCACTTTGCCAGGCATATACAGAAGAGGAGCAGAGGAGGGAAGAAGAAGAAAAGAAGCGGGATGAGGGGCTGGCGATCTCCCGGTGGTACCAACTTCTCTCATCTATGGTCACTCGGCAAAGGCTAAATGATACTTACATGTATAACATGGAGCCAGAAACTGTAAGAGATGACTTGAAGGCTGAGAATAGATCTTCACGTATTGACGTTGCAGCTGCAGTTGAAAGTACGACACCCCCTTTGCAAGAGAATTCACTTGAGACTACGATCCATGATTCGGACAGGTTAGACACACAGAATCATGAACATGTCTTTCTGACAGACGACGAGAGCTATGACGAGGTCACCTTGACACGAACAAAAAAGTGTCACTGCGGGTTGTCAGTTGAGGTGGAAGAGCTATAGTATCGGCCTTTTCTTCTGAACTAAGTTATGACCAATTTTGCATATATCTTTCGAGTCAATTTCTGTAATTATGAGAGGCTGGAGGCTGGAGATGAAAGAAATGGGCAGTGGAATTGTCGCTTAACAACAAGTGTGCGATCATGTCGTGGCTTTGGTTGTTCGGGTTGTGAAGTTAAAACATCAGTGACGCAAGTCGCAAATGCTGTTTCAGGGATGATTTATGGCAGAATTTGTTCAGGTTTATGTTCCTGTATCATAATTCATCAAGCTTTCACCAAGTTATGTGTCCTTTTGGAGTTTTGGGCAAAGTTTCCTAGTCTTGAAAGTTGTAGACCAGCGAGGAGGTCTTCAAATGATCAGGTGACGTCTGAAATCCTAGAGCACTTGTGAAGCCGCGACAAGTTGCATATCAGAAGACGGGAACAACAGATCAGGTGATATCTGACGGATGTGTATAAAGTAGTCGTGTTTTCTGAAGGTGGAAGAGGTTTCATCGGGCTCTGCTGCAAAAACAGTCAGGATCCCTAATCTAGGCTTCCAGCCGTGGATCGACAGATCGATTTTGCCTTAATCTTACGTTAAAAATGTATGGGTGGTTACTTGATCTTGACTATGTCTCTCATCACTTGTAACAAATACCCCTGTTTCGTATGTTTAGAAGTGGTTTCGTATGTTTAGAAGTGGTCAGAATGGTCACATTCTGTATGCTGATAACTGTGATGTTTTTTCGGTGGAAATTGGCTAATCATAAGTCCAATTAGTAAACAGAAATTTCAACTTGTGCCTGACGACTCTTTTAGCCATTTTTTCATCAAATACTATTGATCATCACTTTTTAAAGTCAGTACTCTATGAAAGAGAGCAAAAGATGTTTTCTTCCTCCATTCACATCCATCTTTCTTCTTAAATTCTTTTGGCTCAACGTTTATTTAATGGTTTGGCATATTAAAAAAAAAAAAAGTGGGAATGGAAAGAATAGCACACTTGAGCATTTCATTGGTAAAAAAAAATTGGTTGAAAGTAGAAAAGATAAGATCGGATATAAAACTTCCTAAAACAACAGATACGAAAATCAAACGCAAATGGAAGAAGTAACGTAAATACGCGTTTAAATAACGTGAATGTAAAGAGTAACGTAAATAAGCTTCGCCCATCACTAGTCAAAATTCACATAGTCGTGAGTCGTGACTGAAGAGTGGGCATTGATTATTAGGTGTGTAAACAAATCGTACCGAAGAAGCTGGGCAAAATAAAAGAGAAAAGCCCTAGCAAAAGAGAAGAAAATACACTCCCAAAATTACCCAATTACTCCAATTTTTTTTTTTTTTTTGGGTTTTCTTAATCCTTGCTTACCCAGCAACTTCTTCTTCACTCTTCTTTCTCTCTCTGAGCCCCAGTTGGCTGATGCCTCGATTCTGTGCTTTTGAAGCATATCTGATTTTCCCCATCATTTATTTCTGGTTAGTTCTCTTAATTAATCCTTGAATTTTTTATTATTAATCTCTCTTTAATTACTGCTTTTATTGCTTTCAATGTTCTAATTAATCATGTAATTAATCTTATACTTATGTCTGCAACTTTGGGCTGATGGGGTTTAATTTAAATCGATAATTTTAGGGATTTTGTTGTTATTAGGAGAGAAAGACTGAGACTTTACTCTTTTTTCTCTTAATATACTGCATTTTTTTTATTGGGATGTGGGTTCTTTATTTTATTTTGAATTTGTGTATGTTTTCTTATTGTAAGATCAGAAACCCTAGTTTACTTGCAGTTGTAATTGCATTTTTCTGATGATGCCCAAAAGCTAAATGAGTAAATTCCCATGTTTTGGTTGGAATGTTGATTTTTTTAACTGTATATGGTGATTTGAGTGAAACCCAGTAGCTGATTTCACCTCCTCTTGTTTTGACATGCAATTATTAGCCTTGAGCCCTAATTATCGCGTCAATGGAAGAAGTCGAACATTATATTTTTCGTTTATGTGTTCTGTCTCCCTTTGCCCTCTTTGTTTAGTAACGTTGGCGGGTTCTGGGTGATCGATGAAATCTTGGGAAGAGATGGAATGTGGATTACAAATCGAGTGGATGGGATTTTCGATATGATAAGTTTGAGCTAGATGTGAATGGTCTCTGGGTTTGATTGTATGCACTTGGGTGTTAGATGTTTAGGTTAGATCACCGCCAGAAGAATGACTAGTTCCCTCTATGATTTTAGTTTGATGTCACTCCCTTGAGTCCTCGTAGAGTACAACTAATACTAGATAACTTTTCTGCAGTCACGTATTAGGAAGCATGAAGGTTTTATGGACGATGTCGATTCTGGCTCATGAAGTGAATTTATTCTGCTTCCTAAAAGTGTGATTCTGCATCTCTAAGTCAACTGATAATGGTAGACTTTGAGCTGTTGCAACTGAGTTTGAACCCAAAGCCTTGTGGAACTTTTTTAAGTATGGCGACAATGGGCATCTTAAAGCTGGTTTTGGCTGGACCATGGTGTTTGACAGATGTCATCAGTATGAGAAGATATATGCTCTATAAGCCAGGGCTTATTAAGAACACTTCCATTTCTGAGACATGTAACCAATTCTTCATCGACAAGCTGACTCATTTAGCACTGGTGGGGGAAATTCAGCTTCTTTTAAGAAGAATTTGAGCTATTGTTTCTTGAGGTTATGTTATGAGAATCAAGTGCTAAAATTGAGGGAGGTGCTCGTCCATCGAATTTGATATTGCATACAAGTTGTAGTAGCATAACATTTGCGATGCAAAAGAAAAATAGCATATTGAGCATACAATATTTAGGAGTGGCTTTAGTCTAACGCCAAATGCAACATATCTATAGAGACAACATCAATGGTTAAATGAGGTGTGCCTAGTTATATCTTATGAGGTGAACAAGTAAAGAGTTGTCTCCGAAGGTTATGAAGATAACACCTGACTTCGAGGTATTGCAAAGCTTGACAAAAGGTGGAAGCTAGATCTTGTAACCATCGGTTACACAAAATCTAGAAAGAGCTTATCTTATCTATACCGGCTGTGTTGGAAGGGATATCAACAACTCACAGTGTGCCTTATGCGGTTTTGTCATGTATAGAAAGTAATATCCCGAGCTACGGCTGACTGTGCAAAGTTTATATCAGACATTGGACAAGGGACTTTGTCAAATTGGTCGGGCTTCTTGGATATAAGACAAGGGTCTTTAAGTTTGAAGGGAAGATGACTCACAAGAGTTGTTTAGCAACTTGGATATACAAAGGGTCTTTGCTTTGGGCCCTATATTTGTATGCTAAATAATTTTCATCTCATTCATCAAATTTGTTGCTCATACTCCACCCCTAGTAATACCACCACCACCATTATCTCAATGCATCAAAGCCCCATGCCTATGACAAGGTAAGGGGGGTTGTATACACGCAGCCTTACTTGAATATATAGATTGTTTCTAAAATCCGAAATGAAATTGCGTGATATTTCATCTACCAACTTCTACTTCACATAAGCACTTTGTTTTGATCAACTTGCTTCATATCATTAGATCCAAAAAAAAGGGCAATTCTTTGCCTCAAGAATTGAAATACCTAACCCCTACCATTGTTCAATAAGTTTTCCCTAGTGTGTCTCTTATGATGGGCCAGAGAGTGAAATGTGAATGGCTATAAGTAGCATTTGAAGCATCTTGAAAATAAGTGAACTGTGTGAAATGTTGGCTTGAAAGTATGTTAGTTGGAGGAGATGTAGTTTGTTGAATCTTTCTATTCCATGTTTTTTAAGGTTTGCTAACTTTTTAAATGCCTATATATGTTTTGATGTCATCTTTGATCTGTGTTACGTTTGTTGCAGTTCTCACACTATTCCTTGCGGGTGGTGCTGCTTTAGGGTGGAGAAATGAGTGGCAGGAGACGGCATTCTAAGTGGGATCATAAAGATCCTGAAGCTGTAGCCGAAGATTCTCATGATAAGGCTCAGACAAGGAGGGTAGGAATTCGTCTCTTGATAAGTAGCTGAGTGAACTTGACAACTGTTATGCAATTTTATCCTATTTTGACTTTCTGGAAAATCTTTTTATTTTGGCAGCCCAGAGAACCGCTTTCGCCCAGCCGAGGTTCACGGAGACATGATAGCCGAAGCAAAGAAAAAATGATGACATGGGATAGAGAAGGAAATTCCGGAAGGAATTCTCCAAGTGTGGAAGACTGGAGACAACATCACAGTCGGTCCCCAAGGAATGGTTGGGACCGGTTGTACAGGTACTAAATGCTAAAAACAGTTAAAAAAATATCAATATGCTGTGCCCTTCTGAAAGATGAACGGATTGTTTTTTTCTCGAGTTATTTATGTGCTACTAAAAGCTGCAATAATTGTCCAAACTGAGGCTTTTTCACTGATAATGTCAAAATAATCTGAGGAGCCATTTTGGAGGCACTGGGATTTAGATGATAAAATTGTAAATCACCAAGTTTTGGCCAATCTGCTATACAAAATCTTGGAGGATATATGAAAGCTGCTTATCTCTTGCCCATTGCTGAGCACGCTCCTCTCTGTGGCACTGGGATCTGATAAAGTTGAATATCATCAGTTTATGAAATCACTTGCAAATAAAGAAGTGTAGTTCACTTCTCCTTGCATTGTTCTCTTCTTCATCCTCTGCATTGCACAAGGGCTACAAGCCTACAATTGTCCCTTGCCAATTAACATGGCACCCCCATGCTTTGAATATCAAAAAATAGTCCTGCTTTTTTACTTTTTTTGTGCTGGGTGCCTGGTAGCACTTTTTAGGGTCTTTGCTCTGCTGAGTTCAGCTATCTTGCGTTCAATTTGTTATATTATTATAGCTCGTCTCTGGTGGTGCTGTTGGACTGATTTAAAAGGAAGTTTTGCTGTGGCTTGTTAAGAAACAGAATACACTTGATGTAAAATTCTCAAGGAAAACCACCAAACTCGTAGCTACACCGGGATAATAGAAATTTGGGAGTGAATGAAGATTTTCTGTCCCATTTTGGTTCTCATCTTATGCTTCAACACTTTCTCTCTTTGAAACTTCAACTATTTACTTAAGTTTCTTGTTTATTAAAAAAAAAAAATGTAAAGTTGATATGTGAGTGACGGAATGTCATGGGAGGAAATGTTGGAACATGATTGGCCAAAAACTGGAAAAAAGGAGATCCCAAACTAGTAGTCTGCAATGAAGCTAATGATTCTTATTATATCCTTCTATGTCAAAAATTTTCATGGTTGGATTGGTTTGGTGTCCATGGTCATTGATCTCCTTCTCATAGATTATATCCTTTTCTGTTTCTATGTTTTTCTAGACACTGGTGAACACTGAAAACATGAAACTGGTATGTTTTGCTTAAGTTGATTCATAGCTTTGTAGTCTATTGTTATAGGCCCACATCTTTCCCCTTCCTTAATTTTTTAACCAAAATATTTGTTCTAATTTGTGATTCGCGTGCTGGATTAGCAGGAGCAGAAGTCGGAGCCGGAGTCCAGCTCATCACCTTAGGCGGGAACCTGCAATGAATGATAGAAGTAGGAGTAGATCTGGAGTTCCAGCTGAAGTATGTAGGGATTTTGTTGCAGGAAGATGCAGGAAAGGAAGTAATTGTCATTTTCTTCACCAAGATGCTCAACCATATGATGGTAGGCAGCCTTTAGACTCCAGTCTGCCAGATGATTGGGAAAGTAGACATCGAAGAGCTGGTGGTTCAAGATATTCCCCTGTTGACACCAAGGAATATGCCCCGAGAATCGAAAAATCTATGCATATCTGTAGTGATTTTCTGAAGGGCAGGTGTAGAAGAGGTGCTTCATGCAGATATGAACATCGTGATCCTGTTGCTGATATGTTTCAGGACGACCTTATTGATGATGTCCATAGGGACCGTGATATGGTCCACAGAAGCAGGGATAATTATTCTCACCGTCAAGACCGTGAGCCTGCTGATGTATTTGAGAAAGGGCCTGTTGATGATGCCCACAGGGACAATGGCTACAGAAGTAGGGATTCTTTTTCTCATCGGAATCATGACCATGAGCCTGCTAATATATTTGAAAAGGACCCTGTTGATGATTTCCACAGGGACAGGGACAGGGATAGGGATAGGGATAGGGATAGGGTCAGCACCCACAGAAGTAGGGATACTTATTCCCGAAGTCATGACCGTGGACCACCTGATGTGTTTGAAAAGAGGCCTGTTGATGATGTCCATAGGGATAGAGAGAATCCCCACAGAAGTAGGGATTCCTATTCTCATCGAAATCATGACCGGGAGCCTGCTGATGTGCTTGAGAAAGGACCTCCTGATGATGTATATAGGGATAGAGACAATGATCATAGAATAAGGGATGGCTACAGAAACTATGATCGTGAGCCTCACAAGAGAGGTGAAACATTATGCAAATTTTTTGCTTCTGGTAATTGTAGGAATGGAAGCCGATGCAGATTTGTTCATGAAGTTCGAGAAAGACTTAGCCCAGAGAAGAGATCTCAAGATGATAAGCGGGGGCCTGATCACAAAGTTGAGAGCGGCCAAGTCTGGGATGGGCCAAATTGGAGCGACATGGCTGCAGTGCCGAATATTGCACCAGTGAAGGGTTGGGGAGAGGATACGAATAAGGTTAATGAAGCGGCTGTACAAGTGACTGCACCTATGTCTGGGAATGATTCCTGGAGCCATGATACGCTCGACGTGAAACAAACATGGGTTACCCAAACTGCTAATGATGACTTTATGATGCAAGATGAAAAGCCACCACTTCAGTGGGACACAAAACCTAGTGTCCCTGGCATGGGTCTTCCGGCATCAAGAGCTGCACAAAATAATTCTGCTGATTTGGGGATCTCTCCTATAGATACAAGGCAGTTTGGCTTGAATACTTTAAAATCTTTAGCTCCACCCCTTTCCAATAATTCTGTTGCTACTATGCGGCCAGATGCAACTACTGAAGCTTCATATGAGCAGCCTTTCCCTATTGGATTGCAGGAACAGAAAACTTACAATGGTTCTTTCCCTATGCAAAATTCTAACCATAAGAAGGAAAATCTAGATGTGTATCATGGAGAGGGTAGAAATGCGATGGGAGATAACGACTCATGCATTATTATGTGTCCGACCACAAATGTCCCACCTCAGCAAGGGTTCTTTCAGCAGGTTGTCAATGCTCAGCCTAGCTCAGGTGTAATTCCTTCTGCACACATTCCAAGTCCAACCATGAATGTCCCTCCCCAGCAAGGCTTTTTTCAGACTGATCAGATTGTCAGTGTTCAGCCTGGCTCCGGTGTTTGTCCTGTTGCTGCACAAGGTCAGGTGCAATTCCCTTCAGATTCTTCTCAAGGTGATAGAATGCAATTTTCACATAACCCTACAACTTTTCATAATAATATTCCTCCTGATCGACCTCATCTTGTGAATGCGACTCCTTCTGGACTTGTATCAGCAACTGCTGCCAGCCTCAGCACTGTTAGCAATGAACAGCTGGTGCAATTGTCCAATCTTTCTGCTTCCCTGGCTCAGCTACTAGAAAACAGGCAACAGCTCCCTCAGTCAGGAACTGCTATTACTACACCTGCTGTGTCTAATTTTCCTGTCCCAGTAGCACCTGTGCCTGCATCTTTTGGCTCCGTGGTACAAACAAATCAAGTTCCTGAAACATTGAAACAGCAGTATGATCCCGTATATGATAGTGTAGAGCCAAAGGTGCATGATGTGGGTGATCCAAGGCTCTCTGGTGATGTTGAACCAAAAAGCGGCAATAAGGTCCTGGATGATGAGGGTTGCAATGTGAAGCAGCAAGAATCTGTTACGGTACCTAATGATGATCAAAATGTTGGGAAAACAGCAGAAGCAAGCAATAAAGCTCCGGAAAGCAAGCCTTCCGAGGATGTGCCTGTAGACGATGCAGAAGATGGTAACAAATCAAAAGATACAAAGGCAATTCGTCCATTTAAATTTGC
>JBBYHQ010000002.1:25951905-25964938 GCA_038382645.1 Spergularia azorica
AAATATATCATGGAAATCGTTGGTGTACTTTTGTTAGATATGAGAAAAGATTTATCTGTTATTCAAGTTCCTATACGCCTTTTAGCAGTGATTACCTATTAAGGTTAATATTCGTCTTTTTGTCAAATTTGTACACCTAATAAATGTTTCTGGCTCTTATATTTTGCAAACACCCGTAATATGATCTCTAGATCCATGCACAAGATTTTGGGCAATTATTATTCCGAACCCATTTTCGGTCAAAAACAGTGGACTATAAACTATGGCTTTTTTTGCCAATTTTAAAAGGTTTTTTAAAAGTTGCCAAAACTTCTCAAAAATCAACCATGGACATCCTTGGTGTATACTCCCTCCGTTCGCCTATAAACTTCCTACTTTCTATTTCGGGGCGTTCATCTTTAAACTTCATACTTGAAATCTTTCCTTATTTGTACATGTAAAGACCAAAACACCCCTACTTTATTAATTTCTTTATGGAAAATGCAAGTGGGGTATACCCTTACATTGTAATTTTACACCAAGTGGACCCTAAAACTCATTCTTTATTATTCTTTTTCTTAAAAACTGTGTTCCGGCCCTACGCGTTTTAAAGGCGAACAGAGAGAGTATTTGCTAGATATGAGAAATGATTCATCCGTTATCGATGTTCTTTAACGCCTTTTAACACTCATTACCTATTAAGGTTAATATGCGTTGTTGTCGAATTTTTACACCAATTAAAGGTTTTTCACTATGAGAATTTCAAATGGTATATGAGAATTAGGGAATGGTATATGACAAGTTAATTAAAATGGTATTTTAGTGAATATTTGTGATCTCCCATAGTCGTCGGAGGTGGTGTGAGGTATATGCAGAAGCAGTGTTTTGAGGGTTATTTAGGGTGATGAGGGGTTATGTTTTGGATGGTGGGCTTGTGGGAAAATGGGTGGTTATGCCTCTCATATGTGATTGTCGGCCGGCCATATATGGTACGCAGATTTAACAGAAATGGTATATTGGAATGTTGGACTAGTATATACCTTTTTAAAATGGTATTACGAAAACTACGGAATGGTGGTCGTCGGTGTTGTGTATATGCTATGTGTCGCCGGAGAAAGTGCATGAGGGTGCTCTCGGATCGTATATACATAGCCGGCGGCGGCTATCGGTTGGCTATGGCTGGGTTAGTGTTTAGTTATGGTTGTGGTGGTGGTGGTGGTAATGTGGTGGAAAGAGGAAGAGAATTTAGGATGACAAATTATTTGTCGCCGTGAAAGTTTTCGCCGGAGCTGTGATTGTGGTGGTGGTAGTAATCTGGATTGGTGTTTGTCCATGGTGGGCATCTGGGAAGAGAAGACAGAAATGTCGAGATAAAAGGTGAGTTTGTGAAAGAGTGTGCTGAAATTACATATGTGCCCACTGTGATTAGAATACACATTCTAATTACACTGATTAGCCTAGACTCCCTGTTACCTATTAAGGTTAATATGCATTTTTTTTGTCGAGTTTGTACACCTAATAAAGGTTTTTGACTCTTATGTTTTGCAAACAACTATAATATGACATCTTAATCCATCCTCAAAATTTTGAGCGATTATTGTTCCGGAATCTTTTTCGGTAAAAACGGTGGACTAGCTATATAAACTACGGGTGTTTTTGCCAATTTTGACAAGTGTTTGGAAAGTGGCTAAAACTTCTTAAAAATTTAACATGGACAACCTTGGTACTTTTGTTAGATATGAGAAAAGATTTATCTGTTATTGAATTATTTATACTGGTTCTAGCACTCATTGCTTATTAATATACTTCTTTTTGTCGAATTTGTACACCTAATAAAGGTTTTTGGCTCTTATATTTTGCAAACACTGATAATATGACATTTAGATTCATCCACAAAAAATTTGACCTTTTTTATTCCGGAGCAATTTTCGGCCAAAACGGTGGACTATCGACTTCGGTTTTTTTTGCCAATTCTGATAAGTTTTTGGAAAGTTGCTAAAACTTCTCCAAACTTTACCATGGACATACTTGATTTACTTTTGTTCGATATGAGAAAATATTTATCTGTTATTGAAGTTCTTATACGGATTTTTGCATTCATTAACTATTAAGGCTAATATGCGTCTTTTTGTCGAATTATTACACCTAATAAAGGTTTTTGGCTCTAATATTTTGCAAATAGCCATAATATTAGAAACTAGATTCATCCACAAAAATTTTGACCATTTTTATTCTCGAGGAATTTTCGAAACGGTCACTTCGGTTTTTTTGCCAATTTTGACAGGTTTTGGAAAATTGCTTAAACTTGTCAAAAAATTATCATGGACATCCTTAGTGTTGTTTTGTTAGATATGAGAAAAGATATAGCTGTTATTGAAATTCTTATACGCCTTTTAGCAGTCATTAACAATTAAGGTTAATATGCGTCGTTTTGTCGAATATGTACACCAAATAAAGGTTGTTTGGCTCATATATTTTGAAAACACCCGTAATATGACCTATATATCCACCTACAAGATTTTGGGCGGTTATTGTTCCGGAGCCATTTTCGGTCAAAAACCATGGACAGTTGCCCCGAGGCTTGGTTGGTAGATAGCTGAGATGGGTTGGGAAATGGCTGGTAGAAGGTAGACTATAAGAGGGGTATTGGACTAAGTTCCTAAGGTGCTAAGCTGGATTAAAGCAATTCCCGTGTGCGCTTCCTGTGAAGGCAATTCAAGAGGCAGCTTCAAGTCACGCCGCTCACACCACACTACGGGTTTGTTTTGCCAATTTTGACAAATTTTTGACAAGTTGTTAAAACTTCTCAAAAATTTACCATGGACATCCTTGGTGTACATTTGTTAGATATGAGAAAAGATATATCTGTTATTGAAATTTTTGTACACCTTTTAGCACTCATTACCTATTAAGGTTGATATGAACCCGTTTGTCGAATTTAAACACCTAATAAAGGTTTTTGGCTCTTATAATTTGCAAATACCCGTAATATGACCTCTAGAACCACTCACAAGATTTTGGGCGATTATTGTTCCGAAGCCATTTTCGGTCAAAAACGATGGACTATACACTACTGTTGTTTGGCCAATTTTGACAAGTTTTTGGAAAGTTGCTAAAACTTCTCAAAAATTTACTATGGACATCTTTGATGTGCTTTTGTTAGATATGAGAAAAGATATATCTGTTATTGAAATTCTTATACGCCTTTTAGCACTCATTACCTAGTTAGGTTTATTTGCGTCGTTTTGTCGAATTTAAACACCTAATCAAGGTTTTTGGCTCTGTATTTTGCAAACACCCGTAATATGACCTCTAAATCCTCCCACAAGATTTTGGGCGATTATTGTTCCGGAGCCATTTTCGGTCAAAAACGGTGGATTATACTACGTTTTTTTTGCCAATTTTGACAAGTTTTTTGAAAGTTGCTATAACTTCTCACAGAATTGGCATGGACTTCCTTGGTGTACTTTTGTTAGATATGAGAACAGATATGTAGATATGAGAAAAGATATATCTGTTATTGAAATTCTTATACGCCTTTTAACACTCATTATCTATTAATGTTAATTTGCGTTGTTTTGTCGAATTTGTACACCTAATAAAGGTTTTTGTCTCTTATATTTTACAAACACCCGTAATATGACCTCTAGATCCACCCACAATATTTTGGGCGATTATTTTTCTGGAGCCATTTTTGGTTAAAAATGGTGGACTATACACTATGGTTCGTTTGCCAATTTTGACAAGTTTTTGGAAAGTTGCTAAAAATTGGCAAAAAATTATCATGGAAATCCTTGGTGTATTACTTTTGTTAGATATGAGAAAATTTTTATCGGTTATTGAAGTTCTTATGCGCCTTTTAGCACTATTACCTATTAAGGTTAATATGCGTCTTTTTGTCGAATTTATATACCTAATAAAGGTTTTTTGCTCTAATATATTGCAAACACTCATAATAATATGACCTCTAGATTTATCTACAAATTTTTGGGCGATTATTATTCCGTAGCCATTTTTCGGTGAAAAACGGTGGAATATACAATATGGTTACTTTTGTCGTACACGTCTAATATCAACTACTAGTTTTGGAGGTAACAGCTACTTATTACTTGTTATCTGCTAGTAAAACAAACTACAGAGTACCTGCTACTAAATAGATAGTCAAAAAGGTAGTGTTACCGAACAGAGCCAAAAATTGCTTAAATTTAGGTGAAAGCTCTTTTAGGGGGTCATATTATGAGTATTAGCTAGTTATTAGAGCCACCAACCTATGATAAATTTCAAAATCGCAAAGATGCACGCAAGCCGTAACAGGAGTTGTGTGTCCATAGAGCTTGAAAAATAACCAACGTCCATATGTATTATGTAACAAGAGTACTTTGAAAACATCCACGATAATGTTTTAAGAAAAATTGAATTGAAATTGATTAAATTCCAGATATAGTTCTTTAAGACATCTATAATAAACTCAATGTCATCACAAGAAAACCTACAAATGACAAGTGATTTTGATAAGTAAACTGTGTACGAAAAGTGAAGAAGAGAAATGTTAGATATTTTGACCACAAGAAAGCTGCTCCCCTCTCTAATAAGAGATCAATTCAATGTTCCGATGTAACTTGTAGTGTTCGATAGTTATCTAAAGAATGTAGAGGGTGGGAAAGCGGTATTAAATCGGTGATTTAAACATCAATTCAAGTGATCATAAGATCATTTTTTATTTGTCCCATTTTGGGAATTGAACCTCCTCATTTTTTTTTTCTTTTTCAATTCCCCCCCTCTCTCTTTATACTACTCCTACCCAAATTAATCCCCCCTTTTAAAAACTGTTTTTGAGTAGCTATGTTAGCAACTACTTTTAGACCAAATAAATTGTTCACTTGTTGAAAAAATTAGTATATATTCTATTCTGCAGTGCATTCTACCAAGCCCATTTGATTTTAAGGTAAACGGGTATTTCATTTGGTTTAGAAGTAGCTCCGAACATGGTTACTCAAAAACAGTTTTCGAAATGGAGAAATTATAGTGGGTAGGAGAGTATATATATATATATATATTGTTCTTTGTACAATAAAATATTAAAATGCTAAAAAAGAAAAGGAGGGAAAAAAAAAAAGATATATAAAATGGATGGACCATCGTGGATGATGTCATGGGAAGAGCAATGATAAAATCTTGAAGCAACAAACTTCCAGTTAGAGGGAGACAATACATTTCTTCGATTCCCCAAAAATCCAACACCTTCGACTTACTGCTTCGCCTCACAATCATCACTCTTCTTTTTCCTTTTTTTTTTTTTTTTTACTAGGTTAGTAAAGAAAATATTGCATTGAGCAATCAAGTTTTTTTTTTTTTCAAGTGTGCTATACTTGTACTCCCTAAACTTATTGCATTTGCATCTTAGTTGGCCTAGCTACTTCAAACTTCATAGTTCCAAAATGGGTTACTACAAATCAGAAGACCGCGTATGAATGCAACTTTGTTATAACTTGGTGAAAGATATCTAAACTGTCGATATTCCGGTCTGAGACGAAATATGAAAATACCGCATTGAAACATATAAAAATTATTTAGGTTACACGTCAAATGTATATTTTTAAGTCTTTCCTAGCTCACTCATATGGTTACACTTGAACATCATCAACCACGTTATAACATAATATCGAAATTAGGTATTTCCGGACGACAAACTAGAAATTCCAAACTGGATCGGGGAGAAAACGAAAGATATCAAGGTAAAAAAAGACGAATTGCAGAAGCAGGGGTAGGCCTCACAAGTCACAGGCTCTGATCAAATGTCACCCTTATGCATGTAAATAAACTTATAATCATTTCAAAGTGAGGTACAAATAAATTGGTGGGCAAACCCACACGAAATCTTCTCCCAACTATTTCTATTTGAGCGTGCGCTGTCTTTTTGTCATGAAATAAAATCATACAGAGTCCTTGCTACGAAGTATATAAACTTATCTATAATAATGTACGCGAGAACAAAAATACTAGATCCATATATCATTTTGAAATATATATAGATGTATGTTATCCGAGATGGTCTCGTTCACGTCACTTAACATATATTTCCGGAGAAGTATTAAATATAATCATATTAAACTAACTTTCCGGCCGGCAACTTGTATAAGTTGAAATCTTAGAACCTTATATTGTACAGAATTTCCATTTGTTATACAACGACTATACGAGTAGTATATAATCTAAGATACTCCGTATGCTACAAGTTTGTGAATTGATGATATATGCGCTAGTATACATACTTTTGCATGTGGACGAACAGATGCGTACGTACGTAACCGCAAACAAACTGTTATGATTATTCTGCGCCATCTTAGTCAATAATATCCCTTACAACCATTTTTTTTTACCTCCTTTCACATGCATCGTCCAAGCATGGAAATTACACTTTCTAATCTAAAGTCACATAATATGAGTACGTACGCTACATAATCAACTTTTGGACTAAGTGCGTGCATATATGTATGTACACATTTACGTCTTTTTCGATTTCAAGTCGATATATACTAGCTACTACAGTTGATCAATGAGAGTCGGATGGAATACTCCGATACGCTACACTAAAGATAACATTACTACGTACGTATAACCCCCCTATATGACAAATAGGATATAGTCAAATCAATTAATTAATTAATTAATTACCTCCATGGTGAAAACTCGTCCCAGGGTGATGAAAATGCTCCCTCATTAGTACAACTTTAGCTTCCCTAGGGTCATTGGAGTTTTCAGCCGGAGTGGGACCCATAAGCGAGGCCGACGGCAAGGTTGTCCAAGCCGAGGGCGGGGCAGACGGTGGCAGCAGGTGGTGGTGGTGGTTGGAGGAAGGCTGTTGTTGAAGTTGCCTAATTTGCTTCTTAAGGAACTTAACGTAACGAACAGCCTCGTCAAGCATAGAGGCAGTATCCATTTTAGTCCCACCGGGTACAAGCCTTTGTAAGATCCGAACCTTCTCGGATATCCGCTCCCTTCTATGTCGGGCCGCCACGCTTTGCGGGTCATTGCTGATCCGTACGTTCCTTCTCTTGGGCTTACGTATAGTTGCCGGGTCAATATCCACGGGTTGCATGACTGCGTAACGATACATCATTTCCTTCATTGCTCCTAGCTCTTCTTCTTCTTCTTCTTCTTCTTCTTCCTCCTCTCCTTCTTCTCCTTCTTCTCTTTCTTCTTCTACAAGCTCATTTTCCCTTGTAGTAATTTTTAAGGGTTTTTTCGAGCTTAAAAATGTTGATGATGATGTATGATTATTTATATGATTATGTAGGTAATTAGGCCATGCTTGTTGATCAAATAAAGGAATTATAGGGTGTAGATGATGTTGGTGTTGCTCATTAACTAAATGATGATCATCATCATGATGTTGATGATGATGGTGATGGTGATGATCATCCATGGCCATGCTAAACTTCAATTCTTCATGCCAATTAGAAGTGGTAGGGAGCTTATAGTTAGCATTAGTAGTAGTAGGAGTATGATTATGATGATGATTTATGTGGTTGATGTCCATGATGATGATATAAATGAAAAAATAATGGGGCAAAGTTATTGTATGAAATTCAGTGAAGAAGAAAAAAAAAAGAGAGGAAAACCCTATTTAATGGGAGTACTTAAAAAAGTGGGCTTGCACCCCTATGCTTGAATTTCAACACATTATGAACTTTCTATTCAAGGGTACATATGATTAGGGTTTGACGTATGTGCACTCCAATGACCTTTTTTTTTTGTCATGAATTCAACCTTGTGCTTTTTTAATATAGTTTTTTGTGCTAATGGAATGAACAATACTAAGTAGTATCGAGCTATATGAGAGGGATGTTATGTTTACTCTCTCGTTACATGATAGTTTATTTACTATATGTAGTTTTTCATATATATATATATATATATATATAGAGAGAGAGAGAGAGAGAGAGAGAGAGAGAGAGACACTATTTTTGTTTCTGAACGATTTTTTTTCTTTTCTCTTAGGGTCGATTTAGGATGATAGTCTTTTCCATGTGTTATTTTTGGTGATTGTAATTTGTGATTTTTTGGCCATTTTTATTGTTAATTATCGCCGTATATATTTTATTGGATGCCTTAAAAGCCATGTAAAATGAAAAAAAAAGGGAATGCGGAGTACTCCATGATTTAGTAGTATAAATGGTTCTTACAAATACCAAATTCATTTCAGGATTGAGTAGGTATTAACGTACACCTTCTTCAAAACTAGACTGATTATCTCTCGGAATATAGATTTTTAGATACAAATTCAAATCATAATAAAAAAATGATATTACTGGTATATTTCCTGTGTTAATGCATGATTAAGTTTTTATATAATATAATAATTAAAGGAATTATTTTCTGCGAATATCGTCTATAAAAAAAAGTATGGTTATAGATGTATGGTAATATGATTTTGAAATGTAAGAGGGTTAGTTGGAGTTGTTGTGGTTTGTTATCTCAACTAGTTAGCCGTAGCCCGCGTACATAAGCAAATAAGATTCACATACAATATTTAAGCTGCTCATTTAAATAATGCAGCCACTAGCTATATAGTGAGTATCAAACAAGCAAAAAGTTGTAAATAACCCCAAAAATTATTATTATAGTAGTAGTAGTATTTGGAATTATAATGCCAAAGTGTAGAGAAATTGAGTTAAATGATACTAAAATTAAGAGGAATTGAAGTTAGTAAAATTATGTTGTTATGTATTGATGAACCAAATGATATTAGTAAAAGTAGATTATGGTAATATCATAGTTGTGTTGGTAGTAAAAAATTTGAAACGGAAAAGTATAGACGTGTGCGACTTATAAATGTAAACCGATCCGATTCTATATATAATGTAGCATGCATTGTGGTAAAATACATAGTTGGTCTTTCCCTTCAAACATTAATATATTTTTTTAAAGCTTAAATAGAAAAGGCTCCTAATTTTGTAAACCCTAGAACTGTAATCAAACTAATTTCATTATTATTGCTAATTAAACCCATTATATAACATGTTATTAGTGCATGTGTTTGATGCATCACTATCATGGATAACAACAATTAATCAGAACATCATCACATGCATTCAAGGTGATTAAAGGTAACATTTCATGAATAATTCATATCATTAACATAGTAATAATGCTACACGCTTTAGTAAGTTGTTGACGATTTGATAAATCATTATGAACTTTATATTACAGAAAAAATAAAATGTGTGTATAAACTAAATGCTGATCTCATAGCATTGAAAAATACAAAGTCCTAATTTGTCTACTACTCTTGCATATATAGTTCGGATCACGTATTACTAATTTACTATCACATCCCTTTGTCCACCACGTAAAGTAATACCATTACCTTCCCTCGATCTTTTTCCCTAGCCAAAAGTTTAGAGATTTGTGTTCATGATGTAATATTGATGCTTTGAGTATGTACAAACAACTCGTGTTTGTGTAAAGGTTTCTTATAAGGTTTTGCTACAAAATATCGAATGACAGATCGTATATAGTCTCATGATCAAATTAAAACATATGTACTCCGATCCACATAAATTGTGTTGAAAATCTCTTGCGATATGTTAATTATTTTTTGATGTTATGCATGTCGTGTCATTTCGATGTAATATCTCTTAATAACCTTTTGTCGGGTTATATATAATTAATTGTTTTTCCAAGCCATGCCGTGTCAATAAATCTTAACCAAGTTAACATGTGATTTTAAAAATATGACAATAAACCATATAATAAGTTGTTACGCTAAAGTTTTTAATTTTCAACATCCTCTCTTTATGTCTCGATATATTTGTAGTAATTTGACATCACCATAAACGAGTAGAATTTCGTAATCTATTGTACATACAAAATACTAGTCCAAAGTCAATAATTAATAAGTAATGATTTCGCCTCCAAAGTGGCCCAAGTACTCCTACTACGACTGATTGTGATGTAATGGTTAGTCACAATATTATTCTGTCACATATATACAATTAGCTTCATGCCCGTAAATTCTTATTTCCCTCTCGTTTCCTTATTATATACAGTATGGTTTTACTTCTACATCGATCACCGTTACACATACACATACGACGTGATATTTTCTAACTAAAATTATATGCGGCGATGATACACTAGCTAGACATCACCAAACATTTCTCCTTCAAAGCGCATAATACATACGTCGTCTTTTGGCTAGAATAACATTTGGTTTATTCCGAATCCAAGTCGGACAAAAGTACTACAGTCATTCATTTCAAGGATTTGAAAATTGTGACATCGATCTCATCACATTACAACATCTTTGTACCAGTTAATCCAAGTACTCTGATCGGAAAATGAAGAGTGAGTACTTGTTGCATTTTAATTCCTTCACCATTCACCAATGTTTCCTCCATAATGTCAAAAAAGGAGGGATCAAATTAAAGCCAAGTAGTAGTAATAATAAGTAACAAAGATAAATGCATTATGGGGTCATAAAATTCAACCCTAATATGTGGTTCCTCAAAGTTTGAATTGTATAGTGACATGTTTGATAGATAAGTGTATATCACCCCCAAAAATAATTCCCGATTTGAGTAAAAGCTAATTGAAAGTGATTTTGTGCTTGATGGGTCCAATTTTGGAAACCCTATACTAGTAGATTTTAATCTAGATGTTGCCTGATCGTCTTTTTATTCATTGGGAAGATGCATTTCTACGCCAGCTTTTATTATTATCCATTTTCATTAATTTTCTAAAGAAGAAGTACTAAAAAGGCTAAATTCTATCCCTTTTATCATTACACTTAGCTTAATTAGATTTGTGTTCAATCATAATCTGTCATTCCATTCCTTTGTCATCGTAAATCAAACGTTATGTTGATTGTTATAGGCATCTAGCCAAGCTTTCAGTATACAATAGTATAAAGTATTGTTAAACACTTACCGTAAACAGTTGGTTACTTTGGTGAACTTTCAAGGTTACGAGCGAGTTTTGAATTCAGAGTAAGTTTTAGATTTTATCTCAAATAAAATTTTGAACTGTTCCTCTATTTATCATATGACCACTGTCTTAACATTTCAATTGCAACTTACTATAGCTAGCTCAGTCACTCAAATATAATATCCAACAAACTACATACCGTATACATTGTGAGTGAGATTTGTAAATAATAACACCCAAATATTTACGTAGTTTCATACAAAATCGTGATGAAGTTGAGTTCTTAGCTAAGCTAGTACATACTATGATGATCAATAGTTTGGATAATGAGAGAATTATCGATGAATAACATTACTATTTGTTTTCATGTTTTGTTTATAGTTATAATAACCCACGTGATAGAGGTACTTATTACTAAAGCCACGTGACTTTCAACCTCATTAAATTTTAAAGTCCAAACGATAAAGATATAAGCCAAAACATAAATGCAAGAAACAAATCCAGCTTTTAACATTACCATATTTTCTAGAAATGTCACAAAGTATACTCCAAATTAAAGGTGAAGGACTCTTCTTGGCTTGGAATAAATTAAATTCGGTACATTGATTACACTCTTGTTCTTTAGTCTTATGTAAAGTGAGAATTAGTGTACTAGACTCAAATGTATTTTCATTTTTATATTTTGATCGGTATTTGAATTGACCTGACATATGATCGAGTGCTCAGTTCCTACGGAGTTAGAAGGTTATTTAGAAGGATCTAACTCACAAGAAAATCCTAACTGAAAACAGACATGAACCTGGAAGACAGACTCTGCAGAAGGGCCCACGTCAAGGATCGAGCCCGAGTTTTACTAGACTCATATGTATAATTTCATACTTTGTTTATCTCTACCTTTATTCTTTATCACACCAAGAGATGAAAGATAAGTTACGTGAATGTAAAAACCATCCTGTTCAAACGGAGTAGTTTTCAAACCAATGCAAGATAAGTAATCAGAGGTTCAAAGTTGTGGAATATCTTGCATGAGTGAGCTTTTCGTGTATGTTCCCAACCCTTCAAAATCCCTTTAGTCTTTACTCTTTACTCTTTAGCATGCATGCCCCAGTTTGTAAAAAGTGGGCGCTGAACAATGGGCTCATTTTTTTGGGTAAACGTCCACAATCTTCACTTTGTTGATGGTTAAAGGGCTCAAGACCTTCAATGACCCAACAAATATGTTTACCATACATTTTCTAGTAATTCAAAAACATCGAAGATAACAATAAAAGCTCGGAAAATTGATTGTGTTATATACGCCTATGGAGTAGGCACAATTCTCCAACGAGTCTATATTTTTCCGTAAGACACAAAATAAAACGATTTATGATTACAATTATTGATGGACAGTACTCGAACAATGAGGAAAAATCGAAAATGCAAAATCTTACATAAATGAAATAAAAATCGAACATGGTTATAAACTATGATTAGAATGGATCATTAAAACTCGAATAGATACAAAAAATACTCAATAAACAAACTATCATTATCCTAAATGAAAATCAATAATAACAACTCCAACAATAGTTAAATGAAAGATACAGTTGGTTTATCTGTCTGTCTCATGCGCTGCTGCCAACCAACTCCGATCTCTCTTTTTCAAATAATACAAGATTCTTCAACTCATCTTATTACAATTTTTATTATAATTTCCTTCATTTTTTTTTTTCCGAATCTATATGATTTAATTACACCCCCTCTTCATTTCTGCATTTTTCGATGCCCAAAGATCGCTGATTAAGCTCCCTACTGGTAATATTTCCTGCCTTCTTTCATTGTGATTTCTGCACTAGAAGCTTGTTCTTCACATTTGAGACATACCCATTTGTTATTTTTATGTGTTTTGTATTGGGTATGCTTCAAAATTTGATCTTGAGCTTGATCTCATTGTTTATTTGGTTAATTTTCTTTTGTTTGTTTCATCATTTCTTGCAATTTTTTCATTGTGATTTCTGCACTAGAAGCTTGTTCTTCACATTTGAGACATACCCATTTGATATTTTTATATGAATTTTATTGGGTATTCTTCAAATTTTGATCTTGAGCTCGATTTCAATATTTATTGGATTAATATATATATATA
>JBBYHQ010000002.1:25967096-25980554 GCA_038382645.1 Spergularia azorica
TTGGAATGAAATTTTGCTATCATACCTTTACACCAACAAAGATCTACAATGATTTGAGGAAGGTTGGTTTTCTCTCAAGCTCTTCTTCCTCATTGCATCCAAAGATCTATTCATCAGCCACTTTTTTTAACTATCTGATCAGAAAATTGAAAATTCTGTTTGTTTGAGCCTTATCCAAGCCTTGTTGATCTTGGACAGTAGATCTTTGTTCTCCGAAGTTACTATGCTTGAGTTGTTGAGTTGACAAGATTACATAGCTTGAGTGTCTGTTACGAGTGTTAACAACCATTTCACCGTTTTCTGCAGATTACAGAAGACTGGTGGTCAGACTATGGATCCATGGTTTCTCGATTCCTGTTCCCGGGATGTGCCTGTCCTCTTTTTGATAGGACTGCTACCCCGAAGAAGCTGGAGTTACTTGTTTGTATCATTTTCCTATAGAGACCAACATTTCTATTCATTTTTCTCCCACAAATTATGTCCACGGAACTGTAAATGACATCTCAAAGAGTGACATTGTTTCATACGGATTTGTTATCAGTGTTGTTTGTAACAGAACCTTTGCTCATTGAATGGAAATTTTGGAAGATTTTGTACATCATGGAATTATCTCTTTACCTGGTTTGTTCTTCCTCCGTACAGAGTTCAGCATTTTTTTAAATGCACTAGAATGTTTCTGTACTCATTTTATTGAGGTAGCACCTGTATCTTCATCTTCACTCATTTATTGAGGTCTCAGTTGGTAACTTCATCCTGACAATCTTGAGGACGAAAATGGCCTCCTTAATTCTGCCCCTGTGCGGCCAGAAGATTATTACAGTGAGATATCTCTCTAACCAACACTCCAACAGTATACTTCTGTTGCAGGTGATGATCAGAAGATATGAAATACTTCGAATTTCACCCATACAATCTTGCTAGAAGATCATGTTTTTTACGTTCATGATACTAGAAGAAACTAATACACGAGTCAAACGAAAATTGTCAATAAACTGTATATGAAAGAATCACACCACCGGCTCTACAACGCCCACTACTTCAACAAGAAAGGTTTGAAAGGCTTTACACCTTAAGCTAAACCATTTCGACCAGCTATGTAAGACAATGATAGAAGTCTACTCGATTTTAAATACTACTACGTATTTGACGATATACAGTATATACGCCATATTAACTGGTTTATTGAAGGATCTTCTCGTGTCAGATAAAGGTCTCTCCGAGTAAAGTTTTGTAGATATAAAAAGATGACAGGGTGAAAAAAAAGCAGCAGAGCTAATCAACTCCTAGTCAAATAAAAAACATCCTATCTCAGGAAGCAAGGAAGATTAAGTGTTTTCCAATTCAAACAATGACAGCCCCTCAAAATCTTGAAATGAAGGCCAAGTCTCTCAATCTTACAAGTTCATTCAAGTTTATAAATAAAACCCTGCAAAATCATACTTTCTTCATATATATAACCAACAAGTATATTCACATAAGTCACACAAACTACCTCTGCTCAACTGTTGGAAGTCTCGAAAATCCGACAATTATGGCTCAGTCTCAAAGCTTTGATCACCCCAATTTCCCTTGTCCACCACCACATGAAATCCCATTCCCGCAGCCTGAGCCGCCATCCTTTCAACCTGTCACCCCTCCATTACCTCACCCGCCACCATTTCCAGCTCCGGCACCACCCAAGCCTGTGAACCCTCCTGCAGCACCAGTACCAGAACTGCCTCCGCCACACCCTGTTTATCCACCAACACCTAAGCCCTCAAGCCCTCCATCACCGATGCCAAAACCACCTCCACATTCGTTTGATCCTCCAGCACCGTCCCCAAAACTGCCCCCGCCTCATCCAAGTCTACCACCACCACCCCCTCACATTATGCCTACTCCCCCATTGCCACCATCTCCAGCTCCTGGCCACCATGCTACTGTCATTATTGTTGTTGTTTTTGGGGGGGTTTTCTTCCTAGCATTCCTGGCTGCTGCTCTCTTTTGCTTCCACAAGAAGAGGAAGAAGAGAGTGATCAAAGAGGTCGACAATTTCGATTTTGATGAAAAGATGAAGGTTAAGGAGGAAATTGTACGTGGTCCACATGGAGAACAAGCTGTGCTTGTGACTTTTGAAGAGGATATTCATGCTCATGAGACCAAAATCAAAGATGAGATTGTGAGTGAAGCTTCTCATTCCAGCTTGGCGCACCATCCACACCATCCACAACCTCTTGACATAGCACCATCTACTCTTGGCACTGGTCATCACCATGATGAGAACAGGACTTCAGGAACAGCATAAAATTCTGCAAATGTAACGCAAAGTGGCTTCCAAAAAATTCTTCTCATAATCAAAACCAAATAATATGAAATTATCAAAATATTTTGATAATTTCCAAGTACACTTTAATCTGTTCTTGGCACCCAAAAGAAAGGTAAAAAAATGTTCATGTATCAATCAATGTCATTCATCCTGTATTATTACCAGAAATGAGAATATAATTGCTGATCTAGCAAAGTCATGACAATTTTTTCATGAATTACTGTATAAAGGCTCACGTGCATTCATAATTGAAGATTACCAGTGAAGTTACCACAAAAAGGAAAATCAAACCAGATTGAAGATAAAAAGATATGTACATGTTTGACAAAACTCCTGACTATTTAGTATGAGTTCACAGTCGTCCGAGCATCTAATGGTACAGGGGCTTGTAGCAATAGCAGTACATAATTATCTAGTCATGGCAAAGGGTACTCATAGACTATGTTATAGCCCATACCTCAGCAAAGACGACCTGCTATACAAAAATAGGAAGAAATCCAAACCTCGCGCATGGAGAGCAGAGAGATGATTTCACCAGACACTATCCAGAGAAAACAGAACGACAATTATGGATCAATCGCCATAGGAGTAATACGTCTCTTAGCCGGCTTGCTAGATGTGGGAGGAGTGCTTGCAACTGATACTGGTTGTTTGTCAGGGGTTTGGTTCTTCTCCACCACTACAGGGCTATTATTTATTACTGCTTCCACCACCATCTCTACCGGCTTCTGTTGAATAGCATCCTCACTAATATCACCGCAGACTGTTTTTTCACCTATACACATTAAGATCCAAAATATTTATACTCCGGTATGTGAAAAATACTGGAATAGCAAGCCAAATCCACAAGGAAGACAAACCTGGTAGAGGAACTGGCGATCCTAATTCGTCATTATGAAATTCCACAAGGGTACAATATCCGTCTTGAGAGGACAATGCTAGATACTTGCCATTTGGAGACCTATGGACAATGGAATAATACATCATATCCCGAACTAAATATTGAAACCCGATCCTAACTAAAAAGAGGAGTAATGTACCATGCAACATCTGTTATGGCAGCATAGTGCAGACCAGCCAAGACCGCCAAAGGTGCCACACATTCAGTATCATAAATGTACAAAGAGTTCAGAGTCGCCACCGCAAAGATGAGCCGATATGGAAGTTTAAAGAGCCCATCTTGCATCATCAATAATGGCACATATCAGTAACTATATAATGATATGAATGTCAGACAACATAAGTCATATGCATCACAGTTCACAATTAAAAATCAATTTTACCAGAGCTTGATCCACGAAGGCTAAAGGCCAAAGGGGAGAAACGCACAGCAATAACAGGCTTGCTTGCACCGGAAAGCTGCAGAGCAGGTCTGGAAATCAATTAAATAATTAGCTGTAGGATAAAGAGAAAGAGCCCTCCCCCAAAGGAAGTCAAACCAAGTAGAGTGTTAAGAGATTTGCAACAAGTTTAGATATTAGCCTCCGTTTATTTGAGAGGAAAATATCAATGGAAAATGCTTTTTAATAAATCAAGAGTTTCCAACAAAAATTCTTTGTTTGGTTGCATGGAAAAAGAAATGAGAAGGAAGTGAATTTAGCAATCCATCGGTTTGGAAGGGAAATTATCTTATTTGAGAAAGACATGAATCTTTTGCTTCATATTTTTCACATTTCCCCTTCCACAAAATCAAATCAGGAAAACTGACCATATTTGAAGAAATCCCCCTCCCACCAAACCAGATAAGAGAAATTGGACAGCTGTTTTCCAGTAAAATATTTTCCGCAACCCAAACAGAGCCTTAGTGTCAGATGAAAGGAACTGTGCAAAAAAAAGTACTGTCGAAGATTCAAAGTCATGCCTGGAAAGATCTTTTCTGGAGAATACATAGGCAGTGTTCACAGATTCAGATGCAGGCGAAATTTTAAATGAACCTGCGAGAGACAAGAAGTCAGAAAGTTAAACTTAGAGCCTTATTTGCGGAAACTCAGACAAGAAAAAAAGGAATTCAAAAGGAGAAAGTAAGAAGAAGAGTGGATGATCAAAACCCGCTCAAGATTGAATATATCCCATGCCTCAACATCTTTAAACAACATCCAATAATAGACTCAACTAGTGAGCGCGTTAATTTAGATTTATCGAGGACATAAGCTGGCAAAAGAATGCATGTTCTCCAACACTTCAATAGCTCCTATGACTTAGCAGCACACTTCAATTAACAAGTAGTATCAAAAATTTAAAAAATTTAATTAACAAGCACAATTTAAGATTTTTTAATAAACATGATTATTAAGAAATTACAATCAATTTGATCTCTTAAAACTTAGCTTGAGATATCATGTATATATTTAACGCATTTTTATCAAACTGCATAGAATTAAAAAGAACAAGTCAATGCTAAAGTTTTGAGAACATTTGGCTACTTTCAAAAATATGGTCAAAATATACAATCCACGGGTTTGGCCAAAACGGCTAAAAAAAATTGCTCAATTTTGTGGAAGCCCCTAGATGTCGTATTAACCTCATGGTAAATCCCAAAAATCCGCATGTTAACCTCAGCGGGTGATGTGTACGGAAAGGAGTCAAAGAACATCCCAAACAGATGAACCAAACCCCAAATCCAAAACTATACTCCTAAGGCTGTGCATGATTAAGTTTCAGGACATTTCGCTATTTTCAAAAAAGTGGTCAAAATTGGCCAAAATCCAAGTGTGTAATCCACGGTTTTTGGTCCAAAATGGCTTCGTAACAAAAACATTTCAAATTTATGAGGAAAAACCTAGAGGTAATATTATGGGTTTTAGCAAAATAGTAGAGTCCAAAACCTATGGCAGGTCCCAAAAATAGCGAAAAACACATGTTGACCTCAACGGGTAACGTGTACCTAAAGGGCTTCAAGAAGTAAGGAACGGACAGTCATATCCATCAAATCACTCCATGAATGTCCACGGTAAAGTTTTGAGAACATTTAGCTCCTTTCAGAAATTTGGTCTAAATAGGCCAAAACCGAAGGCTATAATCCATGTTTTTTGGCCCAAAATGGCTCCGGAACAATAATAGGTCAGATTTTTGTTAAAGCCCCTAGGGGTCCGATTCTGGGTTTTAGAAAATACTAGATCAAGAAACTCATGTCAGGTTCCCCAAATCAGCAAAAACCGCAGGCTAGCTTCAACAGAACGTCAGCCGAAAAGGCCTAAAGAACTACCCTAAGAAAGGAACCACTCATATCCAGAAAGGTACTCCAAGGTATTGCAATGATAAAATTTTGAGAATATTTGGATGCTTTCAAAAATGTGGTCAAAACTGGCCAAAACTGAAGTATATAATCCACAGTTTTTGGACAAAATGGCTCCATTACAAAAAATGCTCAAATTTATTTGGGAGCCTCTAGGAGACATATAATGAGTATTAGCAGAATATTAAAGCCAAAAACCTGTCATAAATCCCAAATCTGCAAAAAAAAAACACATGCTAGCCTCCACAGGAGCCATTATAACTAGAGTAATAAAAGGAAATGTAGCTCCATCATGTTAAAGCCTCATTAAACAAAGATTCTACCACCTATTAAAAGAAGGGGTAGCTTTTAGAAGTCGATGCCTTCATTGTCACTGAACTATCCTCATGAATCATGATATACCTAACATCAATCCCCCTAAGACAAGGCAGAGCTACCCAATAATAAAATTAAAATATACCATAATCTCACCCAGCCTCTCTCCCTGCAGAAACTAGGGATGACAAAGTAAACTATAGCAGATCCTACTATCTTAGAACTACTCGAGAGGACAACAAGTACATACCTGCAGGTACTAGTAAAAACAATCCATCAGGTGACCAAGCTAATCTTCGAAAGAATGATGGTAATGTCTCATCGTGAAAGAGATGATTCTTCAAACTCTGTATGAAACTCTGTAAATGCCACCACTAATATATAACAAACCGATTCCAGTAGAAGAGATCGATTCTAACCTTGCCATCATCTGTACTTTGCTGTTCTGCCTTCACAATCACATGCTGACAGACATAATTCATCTTCTCTGCTCCCTTTACCTTTTGAGGCTTGTTAACATAAACTCTGCAGCTTCTATCAGAACTGATTGAAGCGAGATACTTAGACAATGGATCCCATGCAACCCCTTGCACATAGTGAAGATGTGCATCCAGTATCTGATGGACACAACCTGGAAGACAAAAGTCAAGGTTAATAAGCTACAAAGCATTGCAAATATAAGTTTTAATAACAAAAAGGGAATAATTCATGTACCTTTATCAGCATCCCATATTATGCAAGAATTATCTACAGATCCAGAGATAAGAAAAGCTCCATCCCTAGACCACTGCATATCCAGCACATCCTTCCGATGAAATCTGTCAAACAATATGACTCATTTATTAAATACTTCGAACACAATCCCAGAATACTTATGTATCATCAGCAAAATACTATATCAAGAGTCAAGACCACCAGCTAAATAATACTGACTCCCCCCCCCTTCCAAACCACCCCACTCCATCCACCACCCACCACCGACACCAAGAACGTAGACAATAAGAGTTTCAACTAGCACTCCCCAAACCCATTCAAGCATGTAATCAGAACTTACTAAACAACTTGCTACAGATATTTTCGTAAACAGTTGAATCAGAAGAAAAATCTTACGACAATGTCTTGTGGACTTTCCAAGTTTGACCAGCATCTGTTAAGTGAGACTTCCATAAGATAAGTTCACCACCTAAGGTCATAAGAACACAATTCAGACAACTGCAAGCACTTTATTTTGACTAGTCAGAAACGTATAAGCACTCAACGAAACGAATCTGAATTTCAATGGATTAAAAGCATACCATCTGCACCGGAAGCAAGCAGCTCTCCTGAAAACCAATAGTGCGTATCCATTAGGATAACTACATTAGTCACAGCGAAAAGAACAAGAAAGACACCAGGTAGATTCCAAAATGCACAAATTGCTCGAGAAGAGTCCTACCACGATAAACTTTTACCGGGTGCAGCAGAAAAACCTAATGGGAACACTAATGCAAAAAGCTTAGCAAGCTAAAATAACATCCACAACAACATTACCCCAGTTCCTCAAAGGCACCCGCCTACGGCAAGGTAAGGGGAGGTCGTATGTACACACTACACCAAGCCTTACCCTTATGTTGGAAACATAGGTAAGCTGCTTACGAATGACCTGATACAAAGATTGCGTCAACAATCGCACCGACCGACCGCTAATTCACGATGCAAGAAGCGGAGACAGTAATTCAATGCTTCATTGCAGCAGAGAACCATTATGGATTTTCCACATATGTAATATAGAAACTTCCATTTGAAGGTACATAACCTTAAAAAATTGCAAGCATATGCCAGCATTGCATGAACTATGAAGACACGTAACCATAAATCCTACATAATATGATTAGGAAGAAACAAGGAAATGTAAGCAGAAAACTGTTTCCATCAAAATTGGGTCCGGCGTCAGGCTTTCATATTCATCGTGAATAAGAACAGAACTTTAACCGAATTCTTCATAACCCACAGAATTTCAGACGTACGAAACAAGCTAAACAGAACTTTAACCGAATTCTTCATAACCCACAGAATTTCAGACGTACGAAACAAGCTAAGACAAAATGTCCTAAGACACCTTCGAAGTTGGAATTACAAAATACAAGAATCCTTCAAACATCGCGCAACAGTATGGCAGAGATCCACAAAAATGCAAGATTGCTCCTTACCAGAAGGCGAGAATCGAAGAACATTCACGGCAGAACTATGATAAGAAAGACTAGATTGATATGAAGCTGCTGGAATTTTCTTTTGGGCCTCTCCTGAGTCGATTTGCCAAATCTGAGATGATAAAAACAGATATTGAGCAATACTAAATATTCTGGCTTACAGTGACATATAGGTCAATCACCCCTGACATAAATAATGTTAAAAGAAACGTATACGAAAAACAAACAGCACACTTGTGAGTCTGAGTTTCCAACCAATTAAGAAAAATGTAATAGAATGTGCTTCAACGTCAATACTCCATAACACGAATAATGATATAAAGCAGTTAATGATTAAGAGCTCTAATGGGGAAAGTCGGATGATCTGATTCATATTATTTTGGGACAACCTAACCTATGCATCCGTCGAAATCAAAGCCCTAGAACCAAATAATGCAATCGCTCTATTCAGTTTTTGCCATTTACCTCAACTATGATAATCTACATCGACTTAACTTACTCACCGCATAGGCATTAGTCATATATACAATATAGTCCTACCAAACTAATCAGACGCGAATTCAAGCTAACTCTTTGGCGGCCTTACGTGTACTTAATACGACGTCTTACTTGCACTAATGATCAGCCAAGATTCAATCTTTTACACAAATCTTCAATCACACACTACATCGGATAGCATACTCTAATCAGCTTTTACCCTACTTCACGAAACAGATTTCGGAATCCGAAAAGATTACTGCAAGTTGACGAATTCTAGGGTGCAAAAGCTGACATTAAATCCACTAAATCTTAAGAATAAAAGGCAAAAGATTCCCGAAAACCCTAACCCTAATCTGGGTAAAATTAAAGCAATTTACCCAGTAAAATTAAACAATTGGAGACAATAATCAAACAGAAAGCTAATCAAAAGAGGGGAATTTCACAAGAGAGAGAGAAAATGAGACCTTAATATCGAAATCGGCGCCGCCGGTGGCTAGAAGTCCAGAAATTGGGTGAAAATCTAGGGTTAGAACTGGCTTTGTATCGTGCCAATTAATCTGAACCGTACCTCCTTTCATTTTCGTTGATTTCTACCAGATTTAATCGAAAAAATTGAGGCGTGAGAAATTTTCCCCAATTTAATTTAGGGTTTTTGGCGGAAAATGAGTGTTCTTCACTCTTCAGCGTTTCTTTGGAAATTGAGGGAGTAGTGAACGAGGATATGAAGGGATTTGGCGCGTCTTTTTTGTTTTCTTGGCGGGAAATGAGACGTAAGACTTACTACAAGTCAATTTCTCATACCGTACTCGGTATATGCGGTTATTGTAATAAACAATTTCACCTTAATTAACTAAGGAGAGGGTACGGATTATTGCGGATATATAATTTTTTGTGATTGTAGCGGATATATAATTTTGACCCATTGGATAAACCTAAATGTGACCTCAGTTGTTTCAAAAAAAAAATTGACCTCTGCTCGCATTTTTTCTGACGCGTCAACCGGAATACAAAAAGTATATCTTAGTTGTATTTTTGTATTTAATGTATAATTTACCTAGACTCGTAACCCGTTATGTCTAGCGTGTATGAGATGCACCTAACTGAAAATAATTTTACTCGTACTTTAAACTTAACTCTGAATGCATTACTACACGATCGAGAGGGTACGGATTATTGCGGATATGTAATTTTGATACGTTTGATAATCCTAAATCTGATCTTAGCTCGCATTTTTTCTGACGCGTTAACTCAAACACGGAACACATCTTTTTTTCCAAACACATCCTAGTGATATTTGTTTATTCAATGTATAATAATTTACCCAAACTCGTACTTGAAACTTAATTCGAAGGCATTACTACACGATCAAGTCAAATCAATCCACCGCGTAAATGCTTATTCAGCAGCGGAGGGGGATTACTACTGCGTACGGCATATTGTAAATTAGCAAATGGTAATGATCGAGTCATATATAAATTACTTCAACTTGCATGAATACTCTTTCTGTTGGCTGCACTCACAATTCCATCATCTTGGACCGACCCAGCACACACACTATTTTATTACGTGCATAAATATCTTACTTTACCATATACTAAATCGCATAACACATTAGTTATCAACTACTGTATTATCACATCTATTTGATCAATTCTATATTTATCTTCTATCTTCTCGATCAACTATTATTACATTATTGTAAGATGTGTATATTCAAATCATGTGATTATGCTAGAGTTTCTAGTAAACATGGTAATTATATCTCAAATTACTGTAATTATCATCTTAATAACTAGGAAGTAGTTAGCACAAGGAACAAACTTGCTTGGTTAAGGAGTAATATGATCGGAAATGATTTGGAATTTCATACTCCATTTGGTAAACGCCTTGTTACTTACGCTGATTGCACTGCTAGTGGTAGATGCATGGATTATATTGAGGATTATCTCATCCACAATGTCCTCCCCTTCTATGGTAAGCTCATTTCTCGGTTTTTTTTTATCGTTAAAGATGAGGATGTGTATATAAATAAGTTCGAAAATAAATAAATAATGGATTAGTTATCGACTTATCGTATTATCTTATCTACCACTATGTTTTGTATATCTTCTACTATAGGCGGGTACCGATAATAATCAAACCGAGTTTTATGCAGGAAATACACACACATCTGATAGCTATGTGGGTCAAGAAACAACAAAGATGGTAAGTGAAGCAACAACATACATAAAGTCCTGTTTGGGTGCAGGGGAAAATGATGCCCTCATATGTTGTGGCTCAGGCTCAACAGCAGCTATAAAACGTCTTCAAGAAGTTATTGGAATTACAATTCCATCAATTTTTAAGGGAAAAAATGTTACAAGTCCTAAGAAATGAAGAGAGATGGGTGGTTTTTGTGGGGCCACACGAGCACCATTCTAACTATCTTTCTTGGAATCAGAGCCTTGCTCAAGTAGTAGAAATTGGGATGAATAAAGATCGATTATTGAACTTTGAAGAATTGGAGGAAAAGCTTGAATATTACGCGTCTACGAAAAGGCCAATGTTGGGATCTTTCTCTGCTTGTAGTAATGTTACTGGGATTTGTTTGGATACTAAGAAAGTTGCTAGGCTTCTTCACTTGCATGGGCCTTTTGCCTGCTTCGATTTTGCAGCTAGGTGAGAATTCGAACCTGTTCCTATTGTACGTACGTACTTAAGCTATCTCGAGTACTTACTGATATATTGGCTGGTTTAATTTGTAGTGGACCTTATGAGGAAATCAAGATGAGATCAGGGGAAATAGACGGCTACGATGCGATTTTCCTAAGCCCACACAAGTTCCCTGGAGGGCCAGGGACCCCTGGGATCCTTGTGATGAACAAGGCCTTGTATCAGTTGGGATCATGTCCTCCTTCAACATGTGGTGGTGGCACAGTCAATTTTGTTAATGGCTTCAAAGAGAAGGTTTGAGACACTTGCTATTTTTTTCTTTTACTCTTAATGTACATGATGTGAATTAATGTTACGATTAAATATCGTGTAACACAGTGCTACACCAAATATTGAAACATGTCTCGGATTATATGCAGGACACGTTATATGTAAACGACATAGAAGAGAGGGAAAATGCAGGCACACCACCAATTATCCAAAAGATCAAAGCTTCATTAGCCTTTTGTGTGAAGGAGTACATTGGTTATGAAGTGATCCAAAAACAAGAGGCTTACTTCATTGAAAGAGCCATGGAAAGGCTACTTCCTAATACTAAAATCACGGTGTTAGGAAACACGAAAACCAGACGACAGGCTATTATGTCGTTCCTCATCCACTCTTACGACATTACTGGTGATGATGATGATGATGATAGGCTCTACTTATGGGGGGACACTAGGAACATTACTATAGGCAAACCACTTCATGGTGCCTTCATTGTGAAGCTTTTAAATGACTTGTTTGGAATTCAGGCCAGAGGAGGGTGTGCTTGTGCAGGGCCGTACGCTCATCAATTGCTCGAAATCGACCATCGTCATTCACTTGCATTAAAATCCTACGTAGAGAAGGTACACCAATTATCTTGTCGTCCTTGATTTTTAATTTTTTTTCGTAATGCATAAGTTGCGTGTGCATAACTCTTAACACAACTGAACACGAAATTAAATAATTCATTATGACATTGTAACAGGGGTATTTAGGAGTGAAGCCCGGATGGGCACGGGTTAACTTCCCATACTATATGTCACACGAAGAATTCGAGTTCATCTTATTGGCCTTAGAATTCATCGCTTCATTTGGACAACGATTCTTGTATTTGTACGACTTCAATTGGAAAACCGGGGAATGGTCTTTTAACAATCGAAAATTTCAAGAAATCATGCAAGAAAAAAGAGGTGACTACACATTCACTAGCCAGAAGTTAGCCTGTGACATGAAAGGATTGAATATGAAGCGTGACGACCAAGTTACTAATGCAAAGAGAGTGACAAGTGATGGTGAATTAATAGTTAGACAAAAGCACACATCATACCTGGAAAATGCTATGAATGTAGCTGATTACTTACCAAAAATTCCCAAGGAACGAGCCGTACCAGAAGATGTTGATCCTGAGTTCTTGTTATACAGGGTCTAGTACAAGTTGCTAAGTGGACGATAGCACGTATATACTACGGAGTATATATAGGAGTATGTATTATTTATTTATTTTAGTACATCTTTATTACTTGTAAAATTTTAGTCCGTATTACCCACAACTTCCCTCTTTAAATATCGTCAGTCAGTGTTCATTATTTGCTTCTTGTCCGATCCCGGCCTCACAAATTTCACAACAAAAAAACTCACAATCTCACATACACTTTCTTCTCTCACCAAAAAAATATACACATTATTATTACACGCTATTTCTCTTAGCTTCTTCCTTACAAGTTACGACGCACGTCTAGATCTAACAATTATTCATTGTACATGGTTAGTCAATACCGACACGCGTACGCGTGATGAAGCAGAGAATGTATCCGTGGGCGGTGGCATTTGTATCCACCCTCAAGGGTTAATCGCTAAGGCGATTCACGTGGTGGCTGATGATCCAGAGTCTGAGTACATACGAGCTCGTATGTCCAGAGACACGGAGTATCGTCGGGTCATTTTCGGCGGAACCTCCCCCATCCACGGGGTTGCCTTCTATTGGGTCCACAAAAATGACCCAAATGAGGAATTTGATGCGGCTGACTTATACCTACCGCCACCGCGCCAGCTGAGTTTAAGCGAATGGGATAAAATCTATGGCTTCATCCATGAAGGCAAGCAAGGTTCCTTTCTCTAAAGTGAAAGGTAGCGTGAGCTACAATTTACCCCCCCCCCCCAATACTCTGGTTCCGGATGAAGAGAAACTCTACACATACACTTAATGTATGTAGAATATTCATACATTAATAGATGTCAACCTATTATTTGTTCTC
>JBBYHQ010000002.1:25980654-25991905 GCA_038382645.1 Spergularia azorica
TCACCATATGAGGCACCAGTTTCACTAAGAAACTTGGAATAACAAAGAATCACCCAAGCTGAGGAATAAAGAATCATATATCAGTAGTTTATCATCTCGTACCCAGATTAACCCCTCAAACCAAATGAGTAAGTGTAATGCTCTTCTTCGACATCTAATCTTCTACCCCCATTTTCGACATAATTTAGACTTTGCCCATCACTCCCATGACCTTGTTTTTGTTCTCATTTATCGCTCCCCGTCAACCAATCGATATCATACTGATTTGCCTAGTGATCAACCGTGATCATGGATCCCCTTTGACAAAATCCCAATTCCTAATATTAAATTTACCAAATTATGTCACAGTAAAAATCACATCCACCTTACCTCTCCCAACTAGGTAACACTCACAATGAAATAATCTCTTAACACCAGAATTAAACTCTACAATAATCAAATCTTCTAATCCATATCATTACCTTGAAAAAATTAACGATTATCATACAAATTAGAAACAAAAATTATGCCTTTCAAGCTGGGTTGCACTCCAACAGAAATATTAAGGCGACCCCAGAAAGTGATTTTGGATTTTGTGGATTTTCATTACATATAATTAAAACTTAGATGGGATGAAATGGAAAATCCAAAAAAAATAAAAATCGACATACCATGAGATGAAGGAGGAAGTAGAGTAGTTGACACGCCGTTATTTTGCGCCAGACAGTCCAACAGATAAGAAACTCGTCAAACGTCTTTTTCATTTATCGGAAAAAATATTGATTAAGGGTAAAATTAAATAACTTTCCCACTTGCCCTCAGATTTTTATAAATAATAATAAATAAATAAAAACGTCATTTCCAATTTCCTTATCTCCTCTTTCCCCCTTTTCCTACGGCAACACCTCTACCCAGCCCATTTCCGCCACACCAACATCTCCGACACCACCTCCAATCGGCCGATGTCGGCGGTGCCATTACCACAACACACCTGCGACGCCACCAACGATTCCCCTCATTTCCAACCTTGGAAAGGACGATGCATGATCGAGCGCAACAACAATTTCCCACCTTGCAAGGACGAAGGGAGGAAATGATCTTCTTTTCCTGCTATCTACCAAAAACAACTATGTGAGGCAATGTTTATGAGAGAGGAGGGGTGCGCGCGGATCCCAGGAGTGCCGATCGGGTGGTGGTATTACGGGAAGTTGCCGGCTACCGGTGGAAAACTAATTACTATCTAACAACTAACCGACACATCAATATATCATCGCATAAATCTTACGAAGTTACTATTTAAACATCATGTGTACAAAGTAGTAACCTCCAGGGTAGGGATGGCAAAGAACCCAAGACTCGATCCAGATCCGACGGACCCGACCCACTTGGATCGGATCTGTGTCCATTTTTTTAGACCTAATGGATCTGGGTCGGATTCAGACCCGGTGATAAATGTGCGGGTCAGATATGAGTCCTTAATTTGAGACCTAGACCTGACCCATGTGAGATTTCGGCCAAAAAAATAGAAATAAAATAAAATAAAACCTAATTTCTCACGATGTCAGCCTTTCCCTTCCATTTTCATTTCTCAGTATTCTGATAAATCACGCACAATACTTCTCCGGGGCTTCAAAATCCTTCGCTGCCGCCTCAAAATCTTATCGTCGCCGCCGCCATTGTCACTCTTCCTTGATCTTCTGAATTTCTGATGGATGAGGAATGTCCACCATAGTGATGATCGGAAATCACATCAACACATTAATGATCGTAAATTACATCGAGACGGAAATATCATAAGCTGCGCAAGTTTTACAGATGACACACTTGATTTTATAAAAGACCCTGAATACTAGCGGGTCTGGGTCTGGATCGGTAAATTTTGGACCCGATGGGTTCGGGTCGAATGTGGGTTTGCTTTTAAAGACATGGATCCGGGTCTGGATCCTATAGGACCCGACCCAGACTCGACCCATTGCCATCCCTACTCGGGGGTACCATGTGCACAAACACGCCAAATTGGGTACCATGTGCACAAAGTAGACTCGACCCGAAATACATAACTCGACCCGAATGACCCGTATGCCAGGTCTACATACAAGCAAGCTTTACTTGAGACGATTTCATAGTTTTTATTTTTTTATTATTATCATATACTCCCTCCGTCCCAACTCAAACGCACCATATTTCATTTTGGGACGTCCCACCTCAAACACCCCATCTATTTTGGGACATATTTCTCTCTCCTACTTTTATTAATCCTCACATTCTGTTCTCTTTTTTTCCAAAATTTTACCCCACTTAACTTACTATATCAATTTTTCTTATTCCACTACAAAAATGTCTTGGGGCGTTTGAGTTGAGACGGAGGGAGTAGTAATAGTTTTTTTTTTTTTTTTTTTTTTTTTTTACATAGGAGCAATATTCGGGATATGAGTATTTAAACTTGGGATAAAGCACATAATTAAGAGTGGTTTCATAAACGCTAGGCCAACCAATCCTATTTCTCTTATCATCATCATCATAATAGTAAACCCTTGCGTATCACATGTTTCGTAATTTTCCAAAATATAACCCACACTTTATTTCCTTTTTTAGAATAAATAAACCAAACTTTGTTATGAAAGTACGAAGTAATTCGTATATGTTGTGGATGTCGGTGGGCCCATTTTAGCTTTGAATTGAGTGGAAAAAATAGGCTTGAAATCCATTCCCCCCTCAATCTCTTCCTCAAAAAATAATTTTACAGCTGCTTTTCTAGCGTAACCATTTAGGTCCAACCCGAAGTGAGATTTTACCAAATTAACCCTCAACTCATGTGGGCCCACGCATCGTCAACTCTGTCCATCCCCTCAAGTCTGAACTCGTCACCGTGTGCAACACGCTTCTCTAGAGGTGATTATTTCTTTTGTTATTTAGTTTTTTATTTTTTTTTATTTTGGTTACAAAGAGGGGCAAGCCCCGAAAGAAAGAGAACTACAAACTAAGTAAACGAGTCGTTGAAACTCCAAGAACATCATCTCTCAGGATAATTCTGAGATCATGGGGAGGAAACTGAAGAACCACAAGTCTAGAAGATTGATCAACTCCACAATTGGCAAGCCAATCTGCTGCTCTGTTAGCCTCCCTATAGGTGTGTTTGATTTCGACCATCCAACTGCCTCGTGCGATAAGGTCTTTGCACTCCTGGACTAAATTACAAAGGGCGCCAGCAACGTGCGTCTCCTTAGTTTTCATATTTACACACCCTAGGTTATCCATCTGGACTAGCAGCTTCTCGAATCCGCATCTACGAGCTTCCTGAAGCCCTCTTTTAAGAGCTAGAAGTTCTGCTCTCATTGCGTCTCGGAAGATGCCACCTCCTCCTGCTGATCCTGGATTGCCTCGGCTAGCACCATCTGTATTTAACATAGTCCAACCATTTGGCGGAGGCCTCCACCAAATGTGAACCTCCATTTTCGAGACCGGAACGGGAATCAGAATGGAGAATCTATCAAGGGCACGCTTAGTTTGGTCAAAGCGAGCTTTGAGAAACGAATACGGATCAAGCGGGACTTCTGAGGCACGATTAAACACAATATTGTTTCTCCGTTTCCAAATCCACCAGCAAGTTTCCCAAGTTGCTGCCAATAAATTGCATCTTGGGTGTTCAGAAGTTCTTCTTTGGGCAGAAAATCATAATTTTTTTTCCCATTTCCATCCGTGTTCAGGGTCCCAAAAATCGCTAACGGGGAGCTCAAATTGTTCTTCTGGAATTGTGCGGATGGCTTTGTCGGAGAGACATCCCTAGTCAACCCAGGAATGGTTCCAGAACATGGTATCTCTACCATTGCCTATTGCATAAGAGACATCCTGCTTTGATTACACTTGCTTGTTCTACGACCCCGGCCCACAAAGGAGACATGTTGTGCTGAGAGGTGAACATATTAATATCACATCGTCCTTTGCAATACTTGGCCCGAAGTACAGTTGCCTAGAGAGTGTGCGGGTTTGCTAATACCCTGTATCCGAGTTTTGTCAGGAAAGCTGCATTAGCCTGTCTTGCTGAGCGAATTCCCAACCCTCCTCTAGACTTGGGTTGTTGCAATGTTTCCCACGAGATCAAATGAATCTTTCGGTGATTTTCATCTCCTCCCTAAACAAATCGACGGGTTTTTCGATCAATGGAATCACAAATCGTTCGAGGAAATTTCGCCGTCTGCATACTATATGTGGCAAGATGGTTCATTGTAGATTGAACTAGGGTGGCACGACCTGCAAGAGACAGGTGCTTTGTTTGCCAGTCCTCTAGTCGTTTGTCTACTTTCTCTTCAATATGACTGTAAGTTGTCTTTGTGATGCTGCCGTGGATGATCGGCATACCCAGGTAAATGCCAAGATCATCCGTATCTGTGATTCCAAGCGTCTGGCAAATGTCTTGTTGATCTTGATCCAAGACGTTAGCAGAGAAGAAAAATACGAGATTTCCCCCGACTGATTTTCTCACCCGAAGCGTGACAGAATTTGTCCAGGCATTGCTGAATTACAGTAGCTTGCTGGACAGAGGCTTCGGCAAATAAGATTAGGTCATCCACAAAGAAAACATTTGCTACAGGAGGTCCAAATCGACTTGCTCTAATCGGTTTCCAATGACCTTTTCGAACAGATTCATCAATAATTTGGTGTAGACGCTCCATACACATAACAAAGAGGTAGGATGATAATGATCACCTTGACGAACTCCACTAGTGGGTGTGAAAGACGATTCCAAAGTATATTAAGTGAAGAAGAGGTCACACAATCCATGATCACTTCTACTAGAAGAAGTGGAAGTCGCATCTTCATTAGGGTCTCCTTGATGAATGACCACTTGAGACGATCATAGGCTTTTTCAAGGTCAATTTTAATAGCCATTGAACCGATTTTACCTAGCTTGCGCCTCATCGTATGGACCATTTCTTGAACTATCACTATGTTGTCGGTAATTTGTCTCACGGGAACAAATCCACTTTGAGAACTGGAGATGAGGAAGGGGAGGATTGGTTTGAGACGACGAACCAGAACCTTTGCTAATAATCTTGTAAGCTACATTGCACAATCCTATGGGTCGGAATTGTTTTTGATAGAATAATGCTTGAAATCCATCTGGACGAGGAGCCTTTAAAGGGGCCATATTGTGGATTGCCGCTTCTACATCAGCTCTCGTGAAAGGTCTGGTAAGTTTGTCCCACATCTCATTTGTGAATTCCTGGAAGATGTCCGTCGGGAGGTCGAGAGGAGCTGGGTTAGGATTATCATCAGAGAATAACTCTCGATAAAAAAAAATCAAGACAAGTTGCTTTATTTCAATTGGGTCTTCAATCCAGCTACCTTCTGAATCTTGGAGGGCTGTGACCTTGTTATTCCATCTTCTCATGATCGTGGAGAGTTGGAAGTATGAGTTATTTCTGTCACCGTCCCGAATGAAGTCAAGGTGCGACTTTTGATACCAATAAATTTCCTCCTGCTCGAGCACTTCATCCAATTCACGACCTTCAATGTTGTTCCACAATTTTCTTTGGCATCCTGCAATCCTGGGAGCTGGTCTGAAAGTTTATGCAATTGTGAAACCAAGGCCTCTTCTTTATTCCAGTGATTTTCAACAAAGAGCTTATTGATGTTATTCAGGGTAGCAAAACCATTAGGGGAAAAGAATAATGGGCTGTGGTCTGATTATATTGCAGGGAGATGTTTCACACTAGCATTGTCGAAACGAATGCCCCAATCGCTATTGCACAGCACTCTATCCAATCGTGCACTTTTCCTGGTTTCCGGGGTGAGTCCTCTGGCCCAAGTGTGAGAGGCGCCAGAGAATGCCAATTCCAGCAGTTCATTACTGTCAATCCAATCATTAAATTGGCTGCAACGTCGCACCATATCTGCCCCCACTTCCTTTGCGCTCACTGAGATGACGTGTTTCATTGAAGTCACCACCCAAAACCCAAGGCTTGTTATTGGAGGCTGCAAACTCTCCTAATTCTTGCCACAGGTCTTGGCTTTTTGTAGGGTCAGGACTAGCATAGGCAGTTGTGAAGAACCAGGGGATGTCGCCTAAGCGTGTAATCTCCATCGTGATGTGTTGAGGATGCTTGTGGATTGGGTCAATTGAAACTAGTTCAGGCGTCCAATAAACCCAAATTCCCCCGCTAAACCCTTCCGCATCTACTCTTGTGTGACCTTGATAGCCAAGAATGGTACTCAGCTTTTTAGCATGATCACCACCCATGTGTGTTTCTAGGAAAGCCAAGACTGAAGGGTTATATTGTCGTACCATATCTTTCAGAGCTGCAATCTTTGTCTTTTTAGCTGTACCCTGGACATTCCATACCATAAAGGTAATGGGTGTGGTATTTGGAGCCAAATTCGGATATCTATCAGTCATTAAAACCGGAATGGAATGGTTAAATTTACATGGGTTTATATTCGATGACGTAATTGTTGACGTGAACAATCTAATTGATTGCTAATGGTTAAGTTTATACTATGGTTTATGCTATTAGGAGTACTACTTAGGAATTGGTTATTTACCGAATTGACCTGATTTGTTGTTGTTTTGTTGTTTTAGCTTTGTTTTGAAGATGGTGTCAATGATTGGAATGAGTCGTACTTTGTTTCGTAATCGAAATGGGAATCCGTATGAGAATTGGAACAGGAGTAGGAATGGTAGAGAGTTTAGGATTAAGAATATGTATAGGTATAAGAATGGAGTTGGGAAGAAGAATCGTATCAAACAATTCGGTAAGAGGCAAATAGGTAAAATTTGGTTAATTCAATCAGTTGAGGTAGTAACTACGGATACGAGTCGGGTCCCTAAAAATTCGATTGGTGGTGGAGTTTGCATTTATCCGGATGGCTACATTCTTACTGCATGTCACGTCGCGACACTAGACTTACCCAAGTCTATGACCATTGTAAAGGCTTTCCAGCAATATGACCTGTGTGTTGAAGATTAATGAAAAGGAAGGAAATAAGTTCAGTGTTCAATCGCTGAACCGTAGAGGAAGGCTGAGGGCAGGCTCTAATACTTATGGGTATGTGCATCAAGGTGATATGCTATTCTCTGCCAGGTGCGGTAATAGTTGTTACCCTTTTACGGTCGACTACCGGTACCGTGTATTGGAAAACTCGCCGAGATATCTGACAATTGGTGCTGTGATCGATAAACCCGAGGGAGACTTTCCCTTCTGCACCTGCACCTTCCTTTGGTTGAATCGCAAGGTTTTGGCATGTGTGCGGGTTCGTCAGGGTGTCCAGTGTTTTCATGCAAGCAAGGAGTGTCAAGTTTTCAATACTTAGTTCCGGTACAATTTATTCGGCAGCTCCTAATTTAGTATTCGAAGAGTGTCGAGGGTCATGACAACGAAGAGACACTTTTTAAGAATGTCGAGGGTAATGACAACGAAGAGACACTTTTTAAGAATGTTGTTTCTAGGATTTGTTAGCTATTATTTTAGATGTTTAGACAATATAAACGGGGTTACGATTGTGTTATTTACGTTAGCTAGCAATCGGCCATGGAAACTACATGTAATATATCATTTGCCATATTTTGTGCACAAAATTTTAGTATGATTATCATTTTCCGACAATCGACAATTATGATAATAACTATGGAGTAAAATTTTGTGTTTTGTGCACAAAATGCTCATGCTCGAATTTTGTTCATCTTGATCTTTCGTTGTGTTGCTTGATTTCTTTCATCTTCAAGCTTTGACGAATCTGACTAATTCATAATTTCTTGAAGACAAATCTCTTGACGAAGTAATTCCTATAAAGAAAGATCTTTGGAACCATGAATTGTTATTGTTAGTCATTGATAATATGTGCATGATGAGTATTTGCTTGGTAAGGCCGAATTGATCTCCGACATGGTAGCCGTCGAAGTCCCAAGATGAAGATTAGCCATGATAATTACACAGGGATAATATAATTGAAAGTTCCAATAACACCTCTTAATTACAAAATTAGTCTAATATTAAAAGTAGCAAAATAAAAATAAGTAAAGTACAAAGATACCCCGGGTGGTATTCAAAGTGAGTACCATCGGGTGCACAATGTCATTTCCAAATCTAATTTTGCCAAAATCAATTTCGATTATACAATTTTGTAAAAATGATTTCAGCCCATAAGATGAATTATCCTTACAATGCTAATTAAATAGGGTACAGTGCTTCCACTTTCCCAGTTTCTAAAATAAAATCTAACACAACAAAATAACTACTGTAATTTATTCAATACAAACAATATACCCAAGGTCAGAATATAAAGATTTGCATATGAATTATAAACCAGCAGATTGGATTTGACATGCACATTCTATACTATTAGATCAAAGCAAAATTAGCATAAATAATCATCTAAAAACAACCAACACAAATTAAATTAGATGTCAGATTTGATTACCTTATGATAAAGTGCAAAGAATGGATTTACTGAGTTTTTTTTTTTTTTTTTTTTTTCTAGCAAAGTGAAGTGAAAAAAAGTAGGTGAAAATAGAAGGGGGAGGGGGGGGGGAAGGTGAGAAAGGAGGGAAGTTTACTGAATGACTTGTCGAAAACATAAGGCGAGAATGTGCTATGTCGATTAATCCAACAATTAGGCGGATAATCAGAATATGAGACAAGAATCAGGTTATCAGGGCTATTTGGTCATTAAGAATATTGTTTTATAAGATTGGAAGAGCAATAAATGGCTGAAATTAAAATCTTGTCATAATTGGCATAAACCAACAATTACCATAGAACTACGGAGTGTCATATTTGGTGATGGTAAATCGTGAACAATGACCGTTCACATTGTCCTGTGTACAGTATATGAGTGAATTTCTACCATAGCAAAACGGAACTGTGGATCGGAACATTTTTTTTTCTTTTGCAAATATCGACTTCATTGAGGGATAATCTGAGGGTGTTTCACAAAAATAATTACAAGTGAATTAATTTATCAAAATATTTGTATTAGCGCCTTGATAAATCTTGTTAGGTAGAGGAAGCCTGCCAAATTGTTAGCCCACAAATCTCGTATTTAGCTTCTCCAAAAACCTCCGTAGCATCTGCATTCCTAATCTACCATAGCAAAACGGTAAATGTGGATCGGAAATAGAATTTTTTTCACAAATATGGACTTCATTGATGGTTAATCTCAGGGTGTTTCTTACAACTGAATTAGTTTATCAAATATTCGTATTAGCGCACCTTGATAAATATTGTCAATTCGAGGAAATTGTTAGCCCACAAATCTCGTATTAGCTTCTCCAAAACCTCCGTAGCATGCTAGCATCTGCATTCCTAATCTTCCTAATTCCTGGCAAAAAAAAGAGGAGAAAATTAGGACACTACTGTGAGCAATTTTAGCCCTCGAAAACGAAAGAAAACTATGGAAAAGTTCCTATGATCAACGCCATTGAAATCTATGATCAGAATTCAAAAAGCCTCGGAGTTCACTGTGTTGGAAAAGCATACACAGAAGAGAAAGAACGCCTCATAGCTTAGACAGACGAGCATAAACCGTTAAACATGATGCAAAGACAGACAAGCTCTCATAGCTCTAGGACTGGGCCCCTTAGCTAGTGCCTAATCTCCTTTATTTTAACTTCGTACACTAAAAGTATGCATTCGTCTTCGATAGCTTAGACTATTGTTCTAGAGGTGATGCACAATCAAGAGTTCGAGATCAAGGATACAATGAGATGGACATGTACCAAGTTACTAACGATTAACAAAGGTAAAAACATAAGTAGGGAATGCAGATCACACTTACCAGCATACTTATCACAGTGTACTTCATCGGTTCAGCCTCTTTTGGCAAGTATCCTTCTACCCCTCAGCAGCTTCCTCCTCTTTCAGTCTCGCCATTGAAGGACATCCCTTTAAGGAAAAAGAGTCGAACAAAGCATTTAGCCTTGTGAAGTAATCGCGTAAAAGTTGAAACTATGTAAAGCATGGTACAAGTGCATTGAAAGAAACTTTCAAGAGAACAAGTCTATGAAAACAATTTAATACAGTTGAAAGGGAGGACTATAATAGTTAATTGGTTATGCATCATATATCAAAAGAATTTCCAGAACTTCAGTAATACAGTTACTTAAAGTTACTTGCAACTAATATTGCACCCAAAAACCTAAAGAAACTGGCAATAACGATTTAGAGACCCCCTTCCCCTCCATTTTATGAGAGCTCGTATCATAACAAGGTCTGTGCAACCCATTCAGTTTACGAATCATATAGTTGTTGGCCTAACAGCAGTACAGACTTACATAGTTACGTATATGAAACCTGTTGGGAAATCGTGCTACCACACACAAAATAGAAGAAAAGTGCAAGATGACATACAGCACATATCAGATCAGCATAACATTAATGAACTACAATTGAAGCTCAAGAAAATTGCCAAACTTTCCAAGATAGAAGCAAATCAAAAGTCCACATCTCAACTACGTCCAACCAACGACTCGTAACACACATGTCCAAAACTTAAGTCATCCTCACCCCACTCAAAAGAAAACACAAACATGAGCAAGGCAAAAAATAAGATCAATAACAAAACAAATAGTGCATATTCTATAATCAGAGAGACCTGCGCTGACAAGTGATTTCACATAGAAAAGTAGAAGGAAAGGAAAGGCTTTGAGATTGGGAAAAACAATTACATAAGTTAGATAATCAAATGTATACAAAGAAAATGATAATACGTACCTGAAGGAGAAGGGTTTCATCATTTCAACTCAAAAGCCGATGGAGTAGAAAATGTGCAACTTGAGGGGAGGGGAGGGGAGGGGAGGGGAGGGGAGGGGAGAGAGAGAGAGATAGTATGACAGCCAGATTGAGTAAAGAGACAGAATCAGAGACAGCACATCCAATCCAAATCCTCTGTCCAACTACCCAATTCCATTTCCCATCCACCAAAGTGGAAGTAGCTTAATCCACTGATCGCAAGTTCAGAACTGTCAGAAAGAAAGAAGAAGTCCACTTAAATCTTACCCTTTCTAAACGTAAAACAAAGAATAGTTGTTCAGCAGAAGACAAATAACGGAGTGACGTTAAGGCTAATACCTTGCAAAAGGAACACTATGAATTTCCAGCTGCTATGATCAATACCCAGCAGGGCCATTACAGACAAAAGCTCAGCAATATCTCAACTTGGTATGCTGATTGCAGATGCATTTCACCCCATAGCAGTCCAAATAACAACATATTCGCTACTCCACTGCAGCACCTATTGGCCAAGCTCTAAGCAAGCTCCAGCAGAAAAGAAATTT
>JBBYHQ010000002.1:25992618-26031295 GCA_038382645.1 Spergularia azorica
TTGCAAGTGAAGACATCAGGAAGTATTCCTTTCTTGATCATTTCTCCCAAGCAAGCGAATGCATATTTTATCTCATGATTCAAACAGAAACCCTGAATAAGAACATTATATGCAACAATATCTAGTCGTCTACCCTCTCGCAGCAAATTTCTCTGATAATGAAGAGCTTCTGCAATTTCCCCATTCTTAAAACAGCATTCCATTAGAATGGTTGAAGTGATTAAATCAGTGGGCACCTTCTGGCATTTATCATCTAAGATCTTCACAAAGAGATTTGTAGCAGCTTCCACCAGTCCTTCCTTGCATAAAGCATGAAGAAGAATGTTGCAACTAATCTTGTTTGGACTTACGCCATGTGTAGTCATTGAAGAAAATATTGTCAGGGCTTTATCAATATCTCCCTTTAAACAGTAGCCTTTCATAAGTGTGTTAAAAGTTACACAATCAGGCAATGGACCTTTAGCTAACATCTCTTGGATAAGACATTCAGCCTTCTCCAAGCGACCAGCTTTACAAAACGCATTGATTAGGTGATTATGTGTAACGACATCAGGAATACGACTTTTTATCACCAGTTTATTCCATAGCCAAAGGGCAGAATCCAACTTACCTTCCAAAGATAATACCCGAAGCATAGCTTCACTTTCATGGAGTTCAGCATTTCTGTAGACCTTTGGGGAAATAATTTCGGGCACTGAAACAGTTTCCCTGTGACATCAATTGAAAACATATTACAGATCACACAACGGATACAAATATCATTTCCTGGATTGAAGAAACTTGTCCCTACGTAATAAATCTAATCATACAACGCCGTGTTTATTGACATCAATGAAACTATGAAAGCGTTGGAGAAATCATCAATGATGGCAAATAGAAATCAGATTTTTTATGAAGTTGAAATGACAAAACATCCTTATCAAAATGATATGACAGGCAAACAACCTGTGTTCAATATCCAAACACATTGATGTCAGGTTCACGCACACCATAGTTCAGTTAGACAATTACAATAATATAAAAAAAGGTAGTTACCATAAGGCTACCTTATCATCTTCAAGCGATCCAAAGTGTTCTTTAGCATGGTGTCCAACACATTAATAACAACTTGGGGGACTTCATTTTCATTGGAGCCATCATTTTCTGAGTGAGAGCCTTCATAAATATGTTCACAAGAGTCCCGCACATTTGCTGCCAGATCTTTAACAAACATGGCTACAGAGTCATATCCAAATTTCCTGTACACAAACATTCAACAAATCCTCAGATAATAGTAGTTCAACAACAGTCCGCACATCATGAACGAGGAGATAAGTGCAGCAAAGAGCACACCAATAGTACACGACTACACATTAACACGCATTGATGCATAACATACATGTAAGACGTCTCACAACCAAGATGGCAACCCAGGGCATAACAGAAATACAAAAATGTTCAGTTAGACTGTCATGCTTACTAAGACGTAATACAAAGGGGCAATTTTTCTGCTAAATAGCACAGGATTTGCCATTATATTTACAGGTACCACAAGACACTTCTTGTCTACCACTTATGACTATCCTCCCAAAATTCAGCACAACTCCACAACACATACCTAAACTGATAAATCACATTTCTCCAGTGTTTGAACCACAGTCATTCGGACAGGCGGAAATCCTAAGACTCAGTTTCCAGCTAAAAATCTCGTAAACCCTTGCAAGTAAACCCGTGGGGTACTAACCCTACCGATTTTCTACAACAGAAAATGACGGTATCACGACCATAAACCCTAATACCAACTCTATTTCCATATGACCTACACATACAACATGACAATAATGGCCACTACAGAAACCTCAAATTGTCAACTTTCGGATCTAAACACACCACATTTCGAAACTCCGATTTCGAAAACAATAAACCAAAACACACTAATACTAGTGAAAAACACTAATTATAGGCAATAATTTCATGAACATTATCACCTAATCTAATTCCAATAATCTCCAACTAAAACACCTATTTTACGCAACAATTAAATCCGAATATGAATTAAAACACCTTGAAATTATGAATCGAATTTGCAGGAAATTAGGAGAAGATTAAATGTAGAACAGAAAGCTTACGAATGACGCGACGGGAAGATGGAGGTGAACCTCGCACTCGCCATAGCTGAAAACACAGGGTAAAAAAAGCTCAGTTGAATTAGTAATAAAAAAATCGAAAATATTATTGAAATGAGTGCATTTGGAAGAGAGAGAAAGAGAAATTACCGAAGAGAGAGAAATGTGAAGCAGCCGCCATGGAAATGCTTGAGAAGCTTGAATCAGAAGTTTTGTTGGGGGAAGAAGAGAGAGAGAGTGTGAGAAGACGATCTATCTGACTGCTCGAGAGTTGAAGTGGTTATTACAGGTGAATTGACGGTTTTGCCCTTGGTGGGTTTAAATGATCTGAGCCCTTGGGTCCATAGTCCAAACGAAACTGAGATTCAGGGATGGTTTCTCGATAAATTAATTTGATATGAGGTTTCTTAAAAGGCTCTCTAATTTTGCAATTGATGTTTGACTTCTCGAGTTTCTTTTGAAACGAATCAACGATCCCTTGGCTATACAGAGGTGGAGGCTGGAGAGTATGTCGATTGTCGAGCACCCAACCACGGTGTAGATGATGATTTAGAGCAGATTCGGAGATGGATTGTTGATGGCACAACTGAGAAAGTGAATTCTTGCCTATTACTTGGCACATTACCAATGAAGAGATACAGCCAACATGAGTTGATTATCAGTCTGGTCATAATTCCACCTACGATTTACAAAAGCCCTAGACCAGCGTATTTTGACCTCAAAAAAAAAAAAAAGATCAACAAATGGGCTCGGAAAGTTCTACAGGAGACCGATTATACAAACGCAGGGCGTTTGCTTAAATCAACTGACGGGAATGGTTGTTACAAAGTATTACAATCACCAGCAGCTTCGGATGTTTTGCACTAAATTTGCAGCTACTATCTCTCGCTCAAGATTTGTTTGGTTGCTCCCGGGACTTGTGAGTTGCATATACAATCTGGGAACGGGTTCTGATAAAAAGATTCTTCAAACCTGAGTCGTGCTCGGCCTTTTATTCCTGGTGATGGGCCGCTTCTTCTCCTTGGAGCTCCTTGCCTGTTTTGATAATAGTGAGAACTTGAGAAGTGAAATACTTTGGTAAAACGAACTATTCCTGTGGATCCTCTTCGAAAATTTCAGACAAAAGCAGGGGAGAGCGGAAAAAGAGAAGCATGTGGAGATCTTACCTCTTTCTGTGCATCTTCTTGACAATCTCAGACAATGGAGCTTCGTCTAATTGTCCTGACTCGAACTTATCAAATACTTCAATCAGACCCTTCCTGCAAAAATAAGTTAATAATGAGCTTAGAAAGAAATCACACATCACAGTCAGGAAACTGAACACTCTAAAGTTCAAGTTTCTTGCCATTAGAACAATTTCAAGAACTTCTGAGCATTTATATACAATTGATTTGAAAAAGTACAAAGCTGTTAGCTTTAACGCCATATAATAAAAGGAATCCCTGGTATGGCATAATACTCAAGAGACACCGAATATATGATGATGAATAGAATCACTTCCTCGCTGAAACCATTCTTGCATTTTTTGTTTCATTTCAAAATAACAAGTAGGCAATAGCAATAGAAATATCCACAAGCCATACACATTTCTTATTTTTCTAGGTCAATTCCTGACTACCTGTCTGGTGTGATTGTTTTCCTGTGGCCCAGAAACCGCCTGTGCCCCTCAACTGCCCTTGCCATGTTACCGGAATGAGATGGAATGAAAACATTGCTCTCCACAGAGATGATATAATCAATTGCAGCAGACTGAGAAGCATGGCCAGAAAATGCTTTTAGCTCATCCTTGGTTGCCAATGTTTCCTGCCAATAAAAAGCTAGTCGATGACAAACATGAACCAGTTCTCTCTTTTTTTTTGTGTGTGTGTGTGTGTGTGTGTGTGTGTGTGTGCGCGCGCGCTTAAAGTCCTGCACTTTTATAGCACATTAGCACTCAAAGATAGCAGTTCAGGATTTACCTTAAAAACCACATTAGGAAACCTTACTGTCAGGTCTGAGAGGCGCTGTGCACCACCATATATTTCTCCAGCTGCAATATATATTAGTGTTGATGAAGAATAACCAAGTGCCTGGATGAAAATCCCAACCTCCTTTGGTGTTAGAGGACAAAGGCCTGCATTCCTCTGCTCCATTGAATCTATTTTCTTTACCTTCCAGTGATTTGTCTTCTCCCTGACATATGTTAGCGAGAAAGCATCTTAGTTAAGTACCAGGTTTTCGGAAATTTATAGGTAAAAGCTATGCCTGTATGCCCATACCTCATAATCCTCAACTCCTCAGATTCTGCATTTGAGAGGCCATATGTACAGCCAGTAAAAGAAAGCATGTCCTTCTCATATCTAAGATGAAGAGCGATGTACTTGCCCCCACGTGATCTTAACCGCTCCACTAGCCTCTGTGGTGTCACTGTCAAGAAGTCAGAATCTCATTTAAATGAAACTGCACAGTAGGCTTCAAAAACACCCACAAACTAACTACTGTCAAGACATTGTGACCTTGTGATAGATTTAAGTTATCAAGGGACTCCTATGACAATAATATGTCACTCAGAAAATGCTTCCAATAGCAGAAGAGGTTAACTTTACATCGTGATCCTCTTTTGTTGCTTAATTTTGTCAATGATAGAAACTAAAGTGTTATTTAAAAAATATGTAAAACTTTGAGAGGACAAGAAGTTCTTTCAGCCACGAAATTACAAGTTTCTCCGATTCATTTGGTGGAAAGTCACTAAAACTAGTGACTTCTATCATCCTGTGACAAGATTCTGTGGATTGAAAATGCTTGCAATAGCAGAAGAAATTCACGTTTCTCAAAACTAGCCATGGTGATCTTGTGACAACCATAAGTTATTCTAAAGACCTCTAGGACTAGAATCTTTAGTTCAGAGGAAGATTTCAATAGCAGAAGAGGTTCACCTTTCCCAAAAGTTCGATAGGCGGTGAGAAACGTAGAGCACGGTATAGGGCACGACATCTCAGCCTTTGAATGTCCAGAGGTAGATAATTGTTTGCAAGCCGGGAATCTGATTTTGCAACATGAATCACCTGACAGTGTCACTAAACAAGTTAACACAACTATAAACAACAATGCCAAATTTCATACGTAGTGGGCATTTTTTTCTTTTCCCAACTGAAGTATATGAGTAATTGCATGTACAAAAAGAAAAAAAAATGGACAAAAGGGTCAAGCCTCAAGCACCAATAATGGAGCAGTTGACTCCCAGCTATAAAATAGCTTGAAAAGACAAACTTGACTCCAATCTTGATGCACAGAAGTAATATTACCGAAAAGTGAAAAACAGCGTAGTTACGCAAGAATAAGATATATAAGCCCACACCATCAAGAATTTGTATGCCATATTCATCAAAAATTTGAAGGTAGGAAATCCACTGGGTTAGCTACTTTCATAAACAATATTGGTCAACTGATGGTTCTCATGTTACTCTTAGGCTTTCTTCTTAAGCTCATTAATTACTTTAACAATCCTAGAAACAAGCTTCCTTGATTGTGAGGGGTGCATAAGGGCTAATAGGCTGGATTGCAGTATAAAAGCCTACTCACATGGAGGTAGAAAGGTCTCACTTAACCTTCTCTTCTTTTTTTTTTTTCTTTTTTCTTTTTGTGTGTGTGTGTGTGTAAATAACTAGCTTCATCAACTCTTCTTTACTAACCATTCAAGTATCGCCGAGAAGTAAAAATAATATATAAGCAACTTTTTGTGGCCACGGTAAGTGGAATGATGAAATAGGAAGAATTATTCGGTGGAGCAAGTCAAGTGGGATAAAGATTCTTGTAAATTCTTTCGATGATGAAGATAGGACGAGTTAGTCGGGATTTAAGATCCTAAAACAAGTCTTAACAAATCCAGATCAAGTTTTAAGATGATGAGGCAGGAGAAAGAAGAATAGAGCATAACTAAATCATCCATCCTTGTGTCATATGGGAGAGAAACCAAATAAACAAGTCTTTTGTTATCAGCCACTTAGTAGTGGTTTAAATCGTCTGTAGTGCTATTGAATAAGTAGAACTACTCAAGCCACTTTGGAGCATTTGTAAAGGAAGTAACATGCTCACACAAGTTAGCAAGTCGATGTTTTGTTATGTGACATGAAAAACAATCTCATCAAGGATAACTAAGAAGTTGAACCTGATAATCCTTCCATAAATGCGTCATATTATCATAATAGCTTATTCCTGACCATAGACCGAAATGTTTACGGGCTCGTGGAACAGATTCCAAGTGTTTAGGAAGCTCCTTCACAATCCTCACATCCCGCTGCAAGCTTTTGATGAAAAGGAGCTCATCAAATATGTCTGCAAACCCACTGTTCGAGAATCAAGAATATGGCATGGTAAGCCACAGTGGAAACACGAAGCATCGAATTAAAAGGTTATCAAACCTGGAATCTTGCCAAAATGAGCGTTTGTCCAGTTGAGGAATCACTAATGTTGCATTCATAATTCGTGCCACAGCCACCATATCAGCAATCTAGGACATGTGAAGTTGGTTAGGTGAAAGCAAAAAGGAGGAAGTGGTGCGCCGATAATTGCACACATATTATACAGGCACTTGAAGACTGAGACAAGCACCATATAACAAATGCAGTTGACTACTCTATATTGTTCATCACATGCACTAATATTTTCTGAGACATATATGACTGTGGGTATCATACATACTACATGATAGTACAAGAATGCGCTAAAGGTATACATTTATGAGCAGCTGGGTTTGAATTTGCATTAAAGCATGCATCACCTGGGATTAGAGAGAGGAGAGGTGAAAGTTGATGGAAAAGATTTCAGATTGTAATTTCACTAAATGAATGCACACACTGCATGCCAGCCATGGCGAGTGAGGACCCAAACCAAATCATTCACCACAACCCTTTCTGACAGGTGAATAAAGCAATCACAAACCCGTATGGCCTCGGACCCCCGGTAGAACTAAAAAAAATAAAAGAGAAGAAATTGAAATAGTAACTTACACCAGTGCGCATTTGATTAAGTCCTCCGTTACATTTCACAGTGATGTACCGATCAGAATCTCGGGAGGCAGCTGACAAAGCATTTTGAAAACAGAAAGCCCAAGTTAGTCATGAATTACCTTATAGTTGAAGATATAGTAGACATAATTCTATTGCAAGAACCTGAATTATAGTTTCTCAGCAGCTAAGATAAACACTAATGAAACAGAATATTCACTGGAAACAAAAGAGGACTGCAAACTTGCAAAGTGATTTTTAGTTCCATTGATACCTTCATATATGGCGGAGGGCTTAACACAAGGGCGAAGACTACGACTGAATGTTGAGACCCATAAATACTTATCAACAACCTGCAAAAGGAGATGTCGCTCGTCTAAAAAAAGGGCAATGGCAATATAACATTACACTTGGAAATACAAACAGAGTGAGCCAAAAAACAAATTACTAGATTCTCACGGTTTTGCCGAGCTTTCATATCTAGGGAAGGAAAAAAAAAAACATAGCTTTGTCCAAATATCTTTTACTTGGTTATATCGATTGGTAAAAGGAAGGATAAAGTGCAACGAGAACCTAGAAAAGTCGTATGCTTTAGACTGAGAAATGCTCATTATAAGGAAACTTCGTGAACATTATACTTCGTATCATATAACCATCAGCCCATGTATGAATATTTCTCTACCTTTCCTTCACATCATACTTCCGTTAACTAAACTTTAGGCTAGTTCCAACAAGGCACCGCATCAGGAAGTTGGTTAAGGAGATAAGAGCTTCTAATGTAGCTTATATGAGCAACATCCTTTCAAAATGTTAAGTGGCCCTCTTAACATTTTTCAAGATACGAACTTTATTTTCCTCAACTCTCCCATTACTTCAACTCTTCATCAATCACCATCTCACTTCATCAAGCTTTGATCTTTATCAGGTTGAGACCCTAACCGGCCAACCGAGCAATCATGATATAATTGATTTCCTAAATTTGGAAAACTCAGACCATCTTACACCTTGTAATTAGCAAAATTGCTATGATTAGCAATGGCACCTACTCCACCTTGAAACCCCTAAACCTGTAGAACAACCACTCTTCCATACGAAAATTCATCTTTCAAGTGATCAAACAACCTAGAAACCCAAATGTTTCAGGTCCAATTTACAGCATATTACACCTCAAATTTCATATTAATTTACAGTCAAATGAATCAAAACCCAACACATTTCTTTATCCACATTTCATTAAAACATTATAATATACTTCCTCGTTCTTTTGAATTGTTAACGTTTGGTTTAAATATACGACTGACTCGGAAAAGACATTCATTTCCAAAACATTCAATACCACCACACATCCCAAAACATGAGGAAAAAAAAACACAAAATTTCTAAAATTCAACATCAATAACACCCTAATCAAAGCTAAAATAACCCAACAAAAATATTTCCAAATCACAAAACACAAGAAAAACAACAATTAACAAAGTGCCCATAAAAAAAAAATACAGTAACTTATATAAGAAATTACCTGCTGATATGGGCGTATATGATGAGACGCAGATTGGAAATCTTCAGAAAGAAGTGAAGTTTCTTCATCATCAAGAACATCTTTAGAGTATAAGAAAAATATGGAAATTGAGATGCCAAAGAGAAGGATTATATAGAGAGTGAGGTTAAAAGGTGAAAACTTTCTGGGTAAAAAATTAAAATTGGTGGAATTTGAGTTTTTATGATTAAGTTTCGATGATATTCTTGTTGTGTTTCCCATGTTTGTTTTGCTTAGCGAGTGAGCTGCTCGTGTGTGAGTGAAGTGTTAGTGTGATTTTTTTTCCAGGATTCATGTCAATCTTCGCAGATTTGAGAAAAAAAAAAAAGGTGACAATCTTAAAAACTCGTCTTTTTTTTTTCCAAAGTATCGTATGTTCATATAAGTTATGATTCATGAGTGACTCAATGCAAAGTGGAAACAAAAATTTGACCTAGGAATTAACGTACTCCAGTAATGTTGGGTTGATAATGCGTAAGTCGCAAATGTGACGTGTGATACATAAGACTATAATGCGTAAGTCGCAAATGTGACGTGTGATACATAAGACTATGGATACTGCTGTCAACATTTGATTTAATGGGCTAGTAAAAGAATCGCTCAATATTAGCTTTTGAGATTTCAACATTTTTCTAAGAAGTTGATATCAAGATAATTCAATAGTTAATCCGTACCAATTACTACTCGTTAAAGTTGTGGCTCTAATCAATTAAACTTGAATTTGTAGTGTCAAGATACTAGACATATGATTATAACTTTATAAGTTCGTTGTAATCGCATAGACGATTTCTAAACTCAATTGTCTAATCTTTGTAGTCCTCCGAATTTCTAAACAAAACTTAATCATTTTCAAATTCCTAAAGGAGTACAAATGAGAAATGAGCTCAATCCCTAAAAAAAAAAAAAATTCTCTAACCTCTAAATTGCTTGTATCATCACTACATCAACTATTTGGATTATTTTCATCTAATTTTCACATTTTCCACCCAACTCTCTTCACTTTTGTCAAGGTTCATAATTACATGCACATTTCACTATCTCTCTAAACTCCCGGACTCCCCACCATCAATCTCAATATTGTCCTCTAATAATCCCATCAATTCTCATCCACTCGCCAATCGAACCTTTAAAGTTAAAACCTTTATCATTCAAATAACATGTCACACACTCACACACACATGACACAACCTATTACCAGTAAGGTATTTGTTTCGCACATTTCACCTCGCACTTTTTTAACCCACTTTTATGCAAAAACAAGATCAATTATAAAAACCCATTACAGTCCTACTACAGTACCAAAGAGGCTTCATAAGCAAGAAAGAAAGGGAATGGGGTACAACCTGGAGGAGTTCGGACACATATTTGGGGAAGCAAAACCAGAGTGGGAAGGTACACCCAACAATGGGGATGGTGCACCCACTTTGAACCCGTTTATTTTCCGGGTATTTGCATCCGACCCGTCTCACCTCACTTTCCATGTCTCCGATTTCCGGTCTTACACGTGGGAGTCTTGTCGCTCTGTCCACCAGCTTGAAGACTTGGTATATTTTCTTCATCCTACTTTTTTTTTTTTTTGAGTAAGTGGGTATGCAAAAGATTTGACCTTTTTTTTTTTTTTTTTTTTTATCTAAAGACAGTAAATTTGATTATCTAAGAAATTTGACGGCATATGGTGTGATTTTTGTGGGTTATTTTGTGTTGGGTGTGAAGAAATTGTTGATATTTTTTGGGATTTTATTGTTTTGTGTCATATATGTGGGACTTTATGACATACACGACACGGTTACATATGACGATTCATGTTAGCCGACCCCAAATTGTTTTGGGAATAAGGCTTGGTTGTTGTTGTTGGTAGTGGTGTCATATATGGTTGGGAATTAAGTATATGATTATACATGAAAAATTTTGAGGCCATATGGTGTGAACTTTTTGTTGATGATGTTGTTTTAGTTGGAAAGTGGGCGTGAACGATTGCTGGTGATTTTTTGGGGGTTTATTGATTTGTGTCATCTATATGATTGTGGTTGTTGTGATTGTGGTTTGATATGAAACCCTTATTTGTGTGTTGAAAGGGCTTTATGTATGCGGTCTGTGAATTTCGACTTGTGGCTTCTGTACAAGGGTATGTTTGGATTCAGAACTGTTGTTTTCGTATGACTACTGCTAAAAATGTTGCAAAGAATCCTACTTTTTGTCTGGTGTCATCTTTATGATTGTGAATTTGGTGATTGTGCTTCGAATGATACCCTTATTTGTGTGCTGGAAGTTTTTGATGCATATGGGTTACATGAATGTGGTCTGAATTTAGACTTTTGGTTTCGATAGAAGGGTATGTTTGCATTCTAGTAATATTGTTTTGTTGTGATTGCTGAACATTGCAAAAAATCCTACCTTTTGTTCGTAGATGTGGATATACAACAATAGTTGGCATTCCTGGGGTTTTATTCTTTGGTGGGTTTTGAACTTTTGATATGAAACCGTTACTTTTGTTAGCTGACTCCAAATCATTTTATCCCTAAAGCTTGTTGTTGTTGTTAAAGCCCTTATTTGTATGCTGGAAGTGCTTTAGATTTAAGCGGTTCTTTTCTGTTAGCCGACTCAGAGCTTGCGGGTTCTTAACACAACCTCCCCTTTTTCCTGCTAAAATGGAGCTTCACGGTGTTCGGGTCCAAAATGATGAGATAAAATAAGCGAGTTAATGCCTAATGTATTTGGGGGCTTAAAGCAATGACAAGCTCACTTGTACCCTCTTCAATGAGGGTGTTTACAATACTGCCTTTGAACATTATGTTACTCTTTCTTTTGTGATTAGCAGATTATGTATGGAATGGCAGCATGTTCCCCCCCCCCAGGGGGGGGGGGGTGGTGGAGGGCTCCCACTTTACTGATTCTTATAAGTTTGATTGATGGTTTTGGTATGCAATCTCTAGGTACAAGGCAGTGTAAGATATGGTGCAATTGGAGCTGGAGTACCATGATACAATTACTTGTACTACTTGTTTTTTATCTCTTTTGTTTTTACATGAATTCTTTGATCTGCGTGCAGAGGGACAGCATAGGAATCAGTGGTTCATGGTCTGATTTTTTGAACTACCTGGTAACTTCTTTGAAATCCAAGGATGTGAAACTTGTTATGGAGTGGCAGTCGAAGTTAAATGGTAATGGAGCTTATATTTTTACCGTGTACTCTGTAAGAATTATTTACAATTTCTGCACTAAAATTCTAATTTTGGCTGTCACCTCAAATCCTCAAGCGATGCCCCCTTTTATTGAACTGGCTGGAATATGGGATAGTCTCACATGCGTGTATGAGTTTAACTTAATGAGATGGTTTTTCAAACCTTTGGAGGACAACTCTTTATATACTTAACTTGTAGTTGGCTTCTATGTGAGCATTTTATGCATTACTACGATAGTAGACATCGATTGTATATTTTAAATGCAAACTGTGAATATCTAAATTTTAAGGCACACTTATTGATACTGTATCCTAGGTACTGTCTCAGCAAAATTGGTGGCTCGGAAGTCCAAGGGGATGCCATTGTTGTCAATTTCACTTTCTAAGCTGGTCCAGTCTACCGCAAGTGAGGCTATGGCAAATATGTCATTGGAGCTTTTTAAGGCATACAATGTCCTGCAAGATTCCTTTGTAACAGGTTTTTTACTCCTCCATCCACGAAAGTCTCTCATAGGTTATTTAATATAGTTTGATTCGTTTTATGACTTCTATCATTTCGAGCTTTGTTATGTATTTGGCTTCTGGCATTCAGCATAATTGCTAGTGGCATGTCGATTGTCCAAGTTCCTAGAAGTTCTTTAAGAATGTGTGTGTGTGTGTGACATTGATACAAGGAGTATAGTTTTCCAGTAGTTTAACACCTACCTTATGTGCAGAATTATATTTTTTTTTTTTTTTTTTTTTGTGACATCAGAATTATATATCCTGACATATCTAACTTGTACTTTTTAATGATACTGGCAAAATTTGATGACTGTGTATTTGTATTCTTATTTTACCTTATAAGATTTACTTGTGAGATTTGACGTACTAATCTCTATACGTGTTCTAAGACAACTAGATCAACCTTTAAAATAGTTTGTTTTAAATGCTTTTCAGAGCAAGATCGCTGCTGTCGGTTGACCCAAGTGATTGCTGCCGAAAAGGTATGATTGCCTGAGAGATATAGGAGCCTAACTTTTGCATTTGGGGAGTTTTATGGCATTGTGTCATCACGGTCATGGCTTCCATTGATCTTTATGAATGAGCTGAGCCTTTCATTTCCCCAGGAGAAGAGTCTGACAGTCAAGAGGAAGCTTGATGCAGCTATGAATATGGAAAATCAGAGGTTCAAGACATCAGACATTGGGAGTACAGCCTCTCCTTTGAACTCTGAGACTTCATCAGTCACTGCTGCTCAAAATGCTACTGGTACATAATATTCATTTACTATTTTTTTGCACATTTTACGTAGAAGCTACTGTGCATCCTTTCTTAAAGTGTGATTGATTTAGAGATACCTGTTTGTTATCGAACTAACAACGTGGCAAATGTGATGTTTAATCAAGCTCTATCTCTTTCCTGGGAATACAGCCCAAAAAATGAAGTGATATTTTTTTTCTTTCTAAATTATTCTTCTGGATGAAGTAGAGTTTTTGGACATGTTAGAGTAGCCATGGTCATGATGGTGCTGAGGTGAAACCATGTAGCCTGAAGTTGCGTGCTGGTTCATGTACTAGTAAATTATGACTTGATCTGGAGGTACTAAGTCAGTCCTTAATGTTGCCCATTCTGTATGATACTATTTTATATGTGTGCTCAACTCATTGTGTTATCCTGTATTGCTGATAGTGTATTTTAGCTGACACATTATTAGCAGCCTGTCTAGTGGGATCATTTAGTTGAAATTGGTCGCATGCTGTAGTTTTTATGTGAGATTTTCCCTGTAATCGAAGCGCTCCAATAGTGTTGAAGTCTATTAAAATAACATGGCATATTGCAATCCCCATAATTAAAGAAAGACATTGCTCTAAATGTGTTGTCAGGATCTTTGTAGAGTGTATCTGCGTTGTAGATTCTGTTTGTTCAACTGTTTGAAACAAAATACGGTGCTTGATTCTAAGTGATATTCATACTTTAAAGCGGTTGCACCAAGTAGATTGATTAAAACGATTCTTGTTTCCCAAATGTCTCTACAGAGAAACAGTCAGCCACGGACGTTCAATCTTCAAAAGTTCCCCATCGAGTTGTGCCTGCATTTCGCAGGTATGTTGCTCCTTCTAATAAGTCAGCACTGGCTTGATTATTTCTATCTTTACTTTCTGAATGATTTTCTAATAACCTTTCGTTGTGTGGTCCTATTACTGTATTGACTCGGTTAACCGTACATATCTTATTCAGAGCTAAAGTTAGAGGAGCGGTTCTGCATGATGCTGATGAAGAAGGCGGTTGATTATTCAGAGGTTGGACTAGGTGTTACATTGTAGTTTAATAGTTTTGGAGCCTGCCTCTAACAAAGAAGAGTTTGGTCACAGCAATGTATAGTCGAATGATGATAGGATTACAAATTTACAACTCGCCTTGCCTCTCTGTAAACATATTGAAACTTAGAATTGAAAATGCGTCAGAATAGGTAGTTCCTCATGGGTAACTTTTGCACAGATCCTGTTGAGAAGAGGAATGATTAAACATGTGTGGCAACTGATGCCTGAGATTTACTCTGATCTATGGAAGTCTGTTACTCTCTTCTATTTTGGTTCACGCGTGGTTGTCTGATGGATGCATACGCTGTTTGTCATTACCCTCTACTGCAGCGGGGCTATAAGCCATCTGAGGTAGCTAGGGGTTATCTTGTACCTGTAAACTTTGTCCTTCAGAAATATCACCACTGACGACCAATTTATGAGGACGACTTCCATCTCGACTGTGTAGGGAGTTCTCATCTGTTTTCTGTTTCCTCATTTGTCTTATGGTGCTAGATTGGGAATCCTTAAGATTGAGTCATTTTCGGCTCTGGGTGTAATGTAGGTGTCATGTACTCGTGTCCTGTTTAATCAACATGGTGTCAGATATGTATGATCTTCGGGTTACATTGTCCTAGCTATTCATCGGATTATGAGGCTATGTTGTCTCTGACTCTTAAGCGTCTAAGCTATAAAAGCTTGGCTACTGCGACTGAGTTCTGTCCATGCTAACTACTCCATAATTTGGCGCAACATCATAAAAAGCTGATAAAAAGGAGCACTCATTTTTCGACCGTTGCAAAGCCCTTTCTTTCGAGTTTCGACTTTGGACACTGTTGTCTGTTGATGTGCTGATTATCCTTCACACAAAAGACTACAGATTAATTTCAATGTTCAATTGATTGTTCAACCACAGTCACACAATTCGTCGTCTTCAAGATCTATTTCTGTACAGCAAGAATGTCTCACATCAGTCATTTGATCCAGTAGCCCATGAATGATCTCGTAGATGTCTTCCTTGCGGCAATGGGACTTGTCTTTGGCTACAAATTCATGTCTCGTATTCTTCACTTCGATCCAGCTAAAACCCGCTTCCTTCCTCAATCCTTTCTCATCCATGACCTTTCTCACATGACGGTAATCATCCCATTTATTGCCTGCAGCGTAAATGTTTGACAGCATCACATATCTAGCAGTATTACTCGGCTCTAAGTTAAACAGCATGTCTGCAGCTTTCTCAGCAAGGACTGTATCACCATGAACGCGACAGGCACCTAACAGTGCCCCCCACATTCCTATATGATCAGATCCACCAGGAGCTCTCTTGATCAGTTCCAAGGCTTCATTGATTCTGTTCTTCCTTCCAAGCAAATCGATCACAATTGCATAGTGTTCTGGTCCTGGATTCAGACCCTGCTTGCCCATTAAGTCCAGAATTCTCATGCTTTCGTCTAGCAGACCCGTATGACAGCAAGCAGAGAGCACCCCGAGAAATGTGACATTATTCGGCTTTACATTTTCAGTTATCATCCTTTCAAACAGCGCAAGTGATTCTCTATTATGACCATTCTGAGCCAAACCCGTAACCAGGGAGTTCCAAGAAACTGTGTCCTTTTCCGGCATTATATCAAACAGCAGTCTCGCTGATCTCATTTCTCCGCACTTGCAGTACATGTCGATCAAAGCATTATATGTAAACAAATTCAACAACGAATCTTTGTTGCTTGATCGAATAATGTAACCATGAAGTTGCTTCCCTTTCTCTATGAGAGCTAAATCAGCACAAGCACCAAGCGCAACAACATATGTAAATGCGCTAGGTAGAACACCATCCTTCCGCATTTGATCAAAGAGATTCAGAGCTGCCATTCCTTGTCCATCCTGCACAAACCCAGCAATCAACGTCGTCCAAGATATTGCATTCTTCACAGGCATCTGACGGAAAACTCGACAAGCATCATCCATCCTAGACGCCCTAGAAAAGGCAGAAACTATTGAAGTCCAAGACACGACATTTCGATCAGCCATTCGACTAAACACCTTGTAAGACACTTCAGGGTACCCACATTTCCCATAAGCATCAATCAGAGCATTACAAATGACAGCATCAGACTGTAACCCAACCGCAACAATAACCCCGTGAAGTTGACGCAACAACCCTACCACACCTAAAACAGCACAACTACTCAATGCACTAACAACAGTATACTCATCCAAGAACAACCCACTGTACAAACTCTGCATCTTCTTGAAGAAGCTCAAAGACTCTTTACTAAACCCATTCCGAGCTAACCCGGAAACGACAGAATTATAACTAACAATATCTGGTTCAGGCATTTCGTCGAGCAGATGGTGTGCACTGTCAAAAACACCATTTCTGCAGTACCCAGAAACCAAAATGTTCCAAGATCGAACATTTTTGTATGGGAGATCATCAAAAACTTTCTGGGCATTTTTAATTGATCCACATTTTGAGTATAATTCGACGAGACGGTTCGATACGAAGGTGTCAAAAGTGAGGGAAGTTTTTATGAAGTGGGAGTGAAGTAATCTGCCTAAGTTGAGGTCTTTGTTTGTGATGCATTGTGCAATTAGTGATGCATATTGCTTAGAATTCATGAATACGCAACAAAAATAATCCTAGCTGATTTGCATAGATGTTGTGGTCATTGCGTACATAACATAAGTAGAACGCGTTTAGGGACTTTCGAATAAGCTCACAATAGATCGAACTACAACATTATGAGTAACAAAACCATTATAAATGGGATAGAAGGATAATTGGATTGTTAGACTATTGGTTCGTATCGACTTGTTGGGTGTAAAGATTCAAGGTATGAGAACTACTCTGTAACATATTAAATAACTAATAAATTATAATTCTTTTTTTAAAGTTAAATTATCTATTTTATTTTGAATTCGAGCTTGGATGTTATTGTGAGATCAAGAATTCAAGAGACCCTATATCTATACAACTTCAGTGACACATCCTAACACGCACACAATTTTGACAACATTATCTTGACCAAAGACGACTATGTTTATAACTTAGTATTTAAATAAACAGAACACACGGATTAGACGATACGAGTTTCTTCTCTATCTCTCCTCTCTCAATCCCCAAACCTCCGGCACTAACCCTGGCTCAAGGACCGCTGCCGCTAGATGTCAAATTTCATGTCGATTCATCACGAATCTCGACATTCTAAAATCCCGTTTGATGAGACCAAGATCAGTAACTTTCACGCCACCGCCGCACCCCGTCTCTGAATCCCTAACTTTGGACACCAAATTGGTGGTTAACTCACGACTTCACCTATACACCAACTCTCACTTGAAACTCTTTTTTCAGCTTCTCTGAACTTATTTTAAGTAGTGACGATCTTTGTTACACTTAGTGGCTCATTTCATACACCACACCGATAACATTGGTATGGAGCACTAAAGTGGGACACAAGATCGAAACCTGAGGGCAAAATAGTCCGACTCAATTAAACAAAGAACTACCCGCGCTTCTATCCCATCAGACTCCATTTGATTCAAACAAACAATTACTGAGTATTCATAATTTTTGAGTCAACAGTCGGTCATTATTTTAATCATCAAATATGGGGAAATGGAATATTCAGTTTAAAAACTCTTCCTCAGTTTCTTCTTATTATTGCTCAATTTTTCAGGTGTTAATTTCCATCAATTATTTGCTATGTTTTTATTTTCTTAATTTACCATTTATCTGCTAATTACTTGCTTAATTATCCTCCTTTAATTATGCTGCAGGGGCTTTGGATCACCGATTTTGATGTTTCGGCGCTAATCCCTCTATATTATCGTCTAAAAAAGGTTTTTTTTTTTTTTGTTTTTTTTTTTTTGTTTTTCTCGCTAATTGCACGATTGTTCAGTTGGATTAAGTAGGAATGCAGCAATGTTAAAACTCGTTGATAATTTAGTTTGAATGCAAGCTCGAACTCGAGTTCAAGCTTAAGTTAAAAGTCATTATATATAAAATGATTAAAATCTACCAAGTTTCATTTCCTCGTACAGTTATGTTTTTTTTTTTTTTAATTGGTACGGATATAGAAATTATAAATAGACATTGAAGATTGAAAAGAAAAATGTGGTTGTTTGGTTGCATACGGGAATTTGGAAATTTTGATGAAATTCCACGGGGATTTCTCAAAAACGGTTTGGTTGGTCCTCAATTCAAAAACTGGAAATTCCCATAATTTTGGCTAGCTGAACAACTCCAATTTTTGCATATCGTGGGATTTCTGAATTTACATGATTTTGCTTGGCAACCAAACGAAGTATGCATAGAGAAGTGGTAAAGAAATATACTTACTAGTTATTACTTAGTTGAACTTTTAGCTTAAGAAATCGAGCTCAGTCAAAGTTCACTCAAAGGTGGCTTTGATTGAGCCAATCTCGAGTCATTATAACCCCTAGTTGTGAGTCTTGTGACACAACCTGCCTTCTAGTGGGTGCAATGAGGGACCTTGCAAGTCGAAAATGGAGGGTCAAAATTGTATGTGAGAAAGTTTAACTCCAAAACTTACAGTATTTTTACTATGTCCAATTCAAATACGTTTATACCCATTGTTTTTGCTAACTTGAAGGACCATATGGTGGGGTGTTATTTTGCATCCTGATTGTAATAGTCTCGAATCTCATAATGCTTCTTCTTTACACTACCTAATTATGCAGAGTTTTTAGAGAAGTGAGGGTTTTGGAGAAGATGTCGTCTCTAGGAAAACCCCTGTTGGATGGAGACTCTACTTCAAAGAGTAAGGCCAATGTGACAACTTATGCAAATGTAGGTCTTTTTCGAGCTCTCACTTTCTCTTGGGTAAACCCTGTGCTTGCTTTGAGCCATGAGAAAGCCTTAGACCTTGATGATATTCCACAACTCGACCCTGGTAATACAGTGTGTACTGCATTTCCGGCGTTGCGAAAGAAGCTTGATTTGCATCATGTTGGTGGTAGTAGAGTGACTGAGTACACCCTTGCAAAAGCATTGTTCTTGACAGCTTGGATGGGAATTCTATGGACTGCTTTCTTAGGAGTAGTTTATACGGTTGCTCAGTTTGTTTGTCCGTATTTTCTTGATAGTTTTGTTCGGTGCCTTAATGGGGGACAACAATTTAGAAATCAGGGTTATGTTCTGGCTTTGGTATTTTCAGTTGCAGCACTTCTACAAGGCTTCATAATCAGACACTTGAGCTTTAAGCTGCAACAAATTGGAATGAGGTTTCGTGGAGCGATAAGTGCTATGATTTTGGATAAAAGTTTGAGGCTTTCTTCCCAGGCTAAGCAGGGCCAAGGTAGTGGAGAACTCATCAATCTTGTGGCAGTTGATGTGGAGAATGTCGATAGCTTTACTCGGTATATGCACGATCCCTGGTTGGTTATCCTGCAGCTTACCTTAGGATTGCTAGTATTGTATAAGAACTTGGGACCTGCAACTTTTGTGGTTCTGGTTGCTACTGTAGGTGTCGTGCTGTTAAACTCTGCTGTTAGTAAGTTTCAGGAAAAGTTTCAGAGAAATCTCATGGGATCAAGAGATAATAGAATGAAAATGACTACAGAGATTTTGAGGAATATGAGAATTCTTAAGCTTCAAGGATGGGAATTGAGATTCTTGTCTAAGATTATTGAACTTAGAGAGGTGGAGGCTCTATGGTTGAGAAGGTATCTGTATAATTCCGCGTTCATGAATTTTGTCTTTGGGGTAGCTACTACTTTTGTGGGACTTGTGACTTTTGGTTCATGCATCTTAATGGGAATTCCGCTTGAAACAGGGAAGATCTTGTCCGCAATTGCGACATTTCATGTTCTTGAAGGACCCATCTACATGCTTCCTAGTACAATTTCTATGATGATCCAAGTTAAGGTTTCCCTTGGGAGAATTGTCGCATTTTTGTGTCTTGAAGAACTCGCGGCTGATTCTGTGCAGGAGCTTCCAAGAAGTAATTCTGATGCTGCTATTGAGATTGCAGATGGAAACTTCAGTTGGGACATGTCTTTGCCTACTCCAACATTGCAAGACATAAAGCTGAATGTGTATCACGGCATGAAAGTTGCTGTTTGTGGGAAAGTTGGTTCCGGCAAGTCAAGCTTATTGTCCTGCATTTTGGGAGAGATGCCTAAGATCTCAGGGACAGTCAAATTATGTGGTACAAAGGCCTATGTTGCTCAGACACCGTGGATACAAAGTGGTACAGTTCAAGAGAATGTATTGCTAGGTAAGGAGATTGATTCAGACAGATATGATATGGTACTCGAAGCATGTTGTCTGAAGAAGGATTTAGAAGTCCTCTCATTTGGTGATCAGACAGTTATTGGTGAGAGGGGTATCAATTTAAGTGGTGGGCAGAAGCAAAGAATTCAAATAGCTCGTGCTGTCTACCATGATGCTGATGTCTACCTATTTGATGACCCTTTCAGTGCCGTGGATGCTCATACTGGCTCTCATTTATATCAGGTGAAACAAACTATGCCTTTTAGTATCTCTCTGTATGGTTTTCATCTGTATCTTTTCGTTACTATAGTTTCAATCTTTTTTAAGTGAATGAAGATACAGAGAAACATTTTTTGGTTGAAATGTCTCGTTTTAATGGGTGTTTTACGGGAAAAGACTGTCATCTGTATCTTTTCTTTACCAGAGTTTGAATCTTTGTTATGAGTGAAGATACAGAGAATTGATTTTCTTGTGTGAACTGTCTTGTTATTTTGGATTACAGGAAGTTTTGATGGGTCTTTTACGAGGAAAGACTGTTGTTTATGTTACTCATCAAGTTGAGTTCTTACATGGTGCTGATCTAGTTTTGGTAAGGAATGCAGTCTCCAATTTATTTGATTGGGAACTAGAGTAGTATTATGATTTTATTATCTTGTTGCTCCGGGTTTCTGTTAGGTGATGAAAGATGGAAGGATTGCACAAGCTGGAAAGTACAGCGACATTCTCATTTCAGGTTCTGATTTTACAGAACTTGTTGGTGCAGAACATGTGCTATCAGGGCTTGATTCCAGTGGAGCAGGACAAGACGATGAAACACATGCCAAAAGTGTTGTGATCGATAGCAGTAATGGTACTCTGCAAGTTGGAAAGAAAGGCGTGAAGAATGGCGAGGCAGATGAGAAAACTAGCTTGCCACTAGCACAAATTATACAAAAGGAAGAAAGAGAGAAAGGTAGCGTTGGATTCTCAGTGTATTGGAGTTACATTACAACTGCATATGCTGGAACTCTGGCACTCCTCACGCTGCTGGGCCTAATTCTGTGTGAGATTTTTCGCGTAGCAAGCAACTTCTGGTTGGCTTGGGCAACTCCAATATCCAAGGATGCTAAACCTCCTGTTAGTGAATCTACCCTAATGATCGTTTATGCAACTCTGACTACTGGTGCGTCTTTGAGCACCCTTTTTGTAGGCATGCTTGTTGCAACTGTTGGCTATACAACCGCGACTATTCTTTTCAGAAGAATGCATGACTGCATTTTCCGTGCCCCCATGTCCTTTTTTGATGCTACACCAAGTGGAAGAATTATCAGCAGAGTAAGTTCATTTTGCATTTTTCTGATGTTCAGAAACAACTAGTACTTCCTGTTATACAAGAGTCCCTTACTTTTGAACTTACTTGAGATGTTTGATTTATTTCTTAACTTTCAGTGTTCGGCAGATCAAGCTTCATTAGAGAATCAGATTCCAACTTCCATTAAGATAATAGCCATCGCAATTATATTAGTAATCGAAATCCTTGCTGTGATGGGTGTAGTAGCATGGCAAGTCGTGATCATTTTCATCCCTATCTTCTTCCTTTGCATCTGGTATCAGGTAATTTTTTTTTTTTTTTTTTTTGAAGGGATGGTATCAGGTAATTTGCATTCTTGTGAAATCTTTTTTTTTTTTTTTTTTCATTTCAATTCTGCTTAAAAACCCCCCCGGGAATGTTAATAACAGTAAGCGGAGATTTGTTTTTTTTTTTTTTTTTAAATGAGAGAATAGAAAGGGGAGCATTAGCTGCTGCAGAAAATTAGAATTTTTGTTTGCGAACAGACTAGCTGATTAGGATGACCTATTGTAGCACCTTAGCTACAATATTGATTGCCTTCCTCTGATTTTTCCGAAAATTGTATAAGAAAGCGAGTACTGTAGTTTAATTTTGGCACTGCATAACTTGGTAGAGCGTAATCAGGAAAACCAGTCAAGTACTTCAACATTTCTCTCTGACAACTCGAACATGCCAAATCCATGACAGCAAGATTAGAGACTAGGGTTTTACACTTTTACCTGTATATGATTGGGGAGGCATTGAATGTTTGGGAATGCATGCATTACCCACTGCATCACCATTTAACAATGGCAGTCTTGATCTCTGGTTCTACCAGATTTCTGATGGATCCTATGGATATCATTTTTTCCTCGAATTTTTATCTCCGGTAGTGCCTCTGCCCTAGTTTTTTTCATTCTCTCTCAACTTCCAAGACTACTTGTCAACATCGATCCCCTTTTCCGTGACAGTAAGGACATTCGTTGAGCCTAAAACAGCCTTCTCTGATGTGCCCTTTTTTGTGACAGTGTGTACATTTGATCAGTATTGACACCCAGCTTCTTCTAGATACCATCCAAAAAGTCTTTCTTCTGTCTACTGCTGGCATAAGCAGTACCCTCAGCCTATACATGAACATCTTAAGCTATCTGATTACCTTTAGTTAGGCTAGTTTATGATAAACACTTGTAGCATTACGTATCAAACACGTAGTTATTTGATAACTTATGCATTGGAATACATTTAGCAACATAGCTATAAGGTACTTGCAATTGACTACTGATTACTCAACCTTCATCCGCGAGGCATTGTAGGATTGCCATTTTCTTATGCCTTGGTGTAGCCTGAACATATATTGTTGTGTTAAAGGAAAAAACAAAAATCAAGATGGAAAGCACCAACAGAAGATCTTGTTTTTTTAAAAATGATTTAACTTCCTAGTTCTAGCTTCTTCTAGCTCCTCTTTTAAGCACCCCAAGATTATGATATTGTGTATGACATACCATTCTGAAACACTAACGTTTTCAATCCTGATTTGTGCAGCGGTATTATATGCCTTCAGCCAGAGAACTCTCTCGATTGCGTGGAGTGTGCCGAGCTCCAATTGTTCAGTATTTTGCCGAAGCAATATCAGGAGCAGTGACCATTAGGAGTTTTGGTATACAGTCAATATTCCAAGCAACATATATGAACGTGTTAGACACATATTCAAAGCCTGAGTTTTGTGCTGCTGCAGCAATGAAATGGCTAATGTTACGCCTGGACGCTTTCTGTTCTATCATATATGCTTCCCTTCTGGTTCTGTTAGTCTCTTATTCCGATGAAATTGATCGTGGTATAGTGTTTTTCCCCCTTTAATCTTATCTTTTCTTACTTCAGTGTAAGGTTGTGTACAATTGTACATCTAACCCATCCTTACTTCGCCATAGGCAGGAGTTCCTGCAGTCGCATCCTAATAGATAACCTAACACTTCTTATTCTCATGCTTCACAGCCATTGCTGGCCTAGCTGTGACATACGGGCTCATATTGAACCGCGCGTTTTCTGGATTGGTGTTGAGTTTATGTCGCTGTGAGACGAGCATGATCTCAGTGGAAAGGATTCTACAGTTTACGTCTATTCCTAGTGAGGCTCCTCTTATAATTGAATCTAACAGGCCTGACCATTCCTGGCTGTCATGTGGTGAAATTTGTATTAACAACTTGCAAGTAAGTTACTGTTACTCGTCATTTTTTAGCTGACTTTTATGATGCTGCTGCTGCTTCTTATTGTCCCTTTTCCTTACTTTATAATGTAAGAGGCAAGCTAATTTACGACGTGCAAATATGATCGTACAGGTCCGTTATGCGCCCCATATGCCAGTTGTGCTGCATGGGATTACATGTACATTTCCAGGAAGGATGAAAACTGGGATTGTTGGAAGAACAGGAAGTGGTAAATCAAGTCTCGTACAGGCATTGTTCCGGATTGTTGAACCTACAACCGGCCAAATTTCGATTGATGGCATTGATATCTCAATGATCGGACTTCACGATTTAAGGTCGAGATTAGGCATCATTCCTCAGGACCCAATCATGTTTCAAGGAACTATTCGAAGCAATTTGGACCCTCTTGAAATATACACAGACGAACAAATTTGGCAGGTCAACAAATTTTTACCCCCCTATCTTTGGTTGTGCAGCATTCTTGTATGCTTTGATTTCAACGTTCTTGTGTTGCTGTTGCTGTGTTGTTCTAGTACTGATAGAATGCTATCTCCTTCTGAAATCTAGACACTGGATAAATGCCAACTCGGAGACGAAGTCCGAAAGATGGAAGGAAAGTTGGATTCAGAAGGTTTGTGTACATCATCAGTTTTCAGTTTTTCACATTGTATGCACATACACCAGTATTTTCTAATGAAATGGTCATTTGTTTCGTACAGTCATAGAGAATGGCGAAAACTGGAGTATGGGGCAAAGACAACTTATTTGTCTTGGGCGCGTACTGCTAAAGAAAAGCAAGGTGTTGATTCTTGATGAAGCTACTGCCTCAGTCGACACAAACACTGATCATCTTATACAGCAGACTCTGAAGGAGCATTTTTCACATTGTACGATCATAACCATCGCGCATAGGATGACTTCTGTTCTCGACAGTGACATGGTTTTGCTCTTAAATAACGGTAATTTAGCCTCTTCCAACGATAATAATGGCTTGTTTAAGTTTCTGCATATGGTAAAGTTGCGTAAATTGAGTGCATCCAATCCCCCTATGTAGGAGCCTTTTGGGCACTAGAGTCATGTTTAATTTACTGGTCTTTTATACAACATTTTCTTGCGCAGGTCGTATCGAGGAATTCGATTCTCCAACCAAGTTATTGGATAATGATTCATCCTCGTTTGCAAAGCTTGTTGCAGCGCGGTCAATAAGTTCTCTTTCAAAGATATCAGGCGAGGGGGATGGATTAATTTCTCCAGTTAGCGCTGTCCATTTGTCATAGCATCACCGGAAACCATCATGAAAGTTTTGGCTTGCGATGAAAGATTCAAGTGTTATGTCCCGACTGTCGAGAGTCGTAGCTAGTACCTTCGATATGTATATCTTGCATTCCTTGATACATTACGTAAAGTGTAAACCTTAGGTTGATATATGTTAGCTCGGATCTGTTACCCGTTTACCTCGTCTTAGCCAAAATCCTTTAAATTAGGAAAAATTTACAATGTACCCCTGAGGTTTCCTATATTTTCAGGTATACATCTCAGGTTTCCGAGTTTCCACAATACCCCTGATGTTTGCAAAATGACGTTTCTTTTTTTTTTTTTTTTTTTCACTAACGCTCTCTAACGTCGTTAGCCCCTCAGTGTATTTGACTATTTCCAAAATAATTGACCTTTAATTACACATCAACCTAAAAAAAAAAAAAAAAACCAACTCATATTCTCTCTCCTCCCTACTCCCCCACCCATGAGCCACCCTTGCTCCGTCCCTCCCCCACACTCGCCCATCTTCACCACCACCACCACAAGCGCCACCATCATCGCCCACGGTCTCCCTTCACCATGGTCGTGGTCCTCTCCCTCATCGCCGCCGATTTCCCCCCTCCCCTTCGATTCGCCGCTACCCCTGCTCTTCTAACCGCCTGCTCTCCTTGGCTTGCCGCCCCTCTAGCCTCATTGCCGCCCCGTCTCCTTTGTTTGTCAACCATTGTGGCCCAAAAGGTGAAAATAGGATGAGAGAAACATGGGAGAAGGTGATAATGGGGGACGAGGAGTTGTTGTTGGTGTTGCGCACGGTGAGGGCTGGATTCGTCGGTGATTGCCGGTATGGGCGATGATGGTGGCGCCTATGGTGGAGGTGGCGGTGGAGATGGGCGAGGGTGGGGGAGGGCGGAGCAAGGTTGGCTCGTGGGTGAGGGAGTGGGGAGGAGAGAGAATATGAGTTGAGTTTTTATTTTCTTTACCTTTTTTTAATTGATGTGTAATTAAGGGTCAATTCTTTTGGAAATAGTCAAATACACTAAAGGGGCTAACGGCGTTAGAGACCGTTAGTGAAAAACACAAAAAAAAAAAACGTCATTTTGCAAACCTCAGGGGCACGCTGGACAGCTCGGAAACCAGAGGGGTATACCAGAAAAACTTGGAAACCTCAGGGGTACATTGAAAATTTTCCCTTTAAATTATTGGGTCATGTTCTTGTGCTACCCGCTAAGTAGGCTATGCTCCGTTACCTCCTTTATCAATTACGAGTATCACTGAACGGTCATTTAATTTAGGGGCCTTAACTGGTGATTTGACTGTTTCTCTCTCGACAATGAAGCTTATCCCCCATGAGGGGTGAATTTTTGAGAGTTGCCCCTCAAAGGAATAATGACCAAAGAGGCACTAGAATACAAAAACCCATCACCTTCTAACTTGTGAACACCAAGTATCCCATCACTCTTTCTTCATCTGTTTTTCCCCCACCCCTTTAAATTTCTATCTCTTCCCCACTTTCTCTCTCCCATAACCATAGCCTATGAAACCCACACAACCACCATTATTCATCATCAAAATCATCGATACACCATACAACCACCGCCCTCTACCCATCCCTTACCCAGATCCAACCCACGCAAGTAATTGAAAGTTTGGGAGATATATGGGCAAAATTGACCCCTAAATCTGACATAAAAAGACACATGTATCCTTGTCATTGACACTGTTCCATTAATGGCAGCCCTAAAAAATTCGTCCCTCATCCTCAATCGTCTCACTTGTAGCCCCTGTTATTTGGCGGTCATATTTAGTATTAAGAGCTTGCCTCTATGTGGTACCGCTCTCACGGCCTCGCACGAAATGGTGTTTTACCTCTAAATGTTAAGTCAAGTGATGCGCCTCAACGCTCAAGCACACAAAATGACAAAAATGTTTAGTTGTAGAAAACTAGAAATGATTCCATTTCATTTAAATAAAAAATAATTACTTTTTTTTTATTTACAGTATTTATTATCCAGGCTGTGCCACCACATACTAGATAGTGGAGTAGTAGTAGAAGAAGAAAAAAAAAGGTAAAAAAGAGCGACGCAAAAAAAAAAAAAAGGAATAAAAAGGGCATCTCGGACGCACATTGACGTCCCCACAAAAAAAAAAATCATACTGTTAAAATCTAATTAATTGCTTGGTGAATCGGAGTGTGTGGAGAAATAAAATTGTTAAAGCTTAACTTCTGCAATCAATCAGAATATTACTCAAGAACATAAGAGTTTTCTAGGGTTTAGGAAAAAAGATGAGATAGAAAACAAAAGCGATTGCGGCTTGGCTTCACAGAGAAGACTTCGAATGCGACGAAAACAATGAGGATGAGTTTAACGTTGAGTTGCCGAAAAAGATTAGGAAGGAAATTCAATATGAAGAAAGGGCGAATGACAACACTACATAACTCCATGGTTTGCTCCACCGTTCTTTGTAGCTGAGATTTTAGTGGAGGAATGTTGCGATTGTGATGTACAAGACTTATACAAGTGTGAAATCTGTTTTTTGGTCAGAGGTGTCTCCAATTACACACCTACTATGGCTATGGCTATGACTATCATGTTCATGACCCAGTTGCTTTTCGATTGGGTCTGATCAGAGATGTGTCGGATGTGATTAAGTTTCGCACCACGTTTCAGTGGCCGCACATAACGGTTGTCTCAGCTACATGGAATTGTATAAGAATCTTGCTCCATTTGTGGTTGAGTTGTGTCACTACAACAACAAATTGGACGACCTTAACGCTTGATTTAGGGAGCTTGATTGGGTGGGTGAGGTTAATATTGAGACGGAGGATACGATTGATTTCGCGTTGGAATAGTTGCCTGATTCTATCTCGATTTAAGTGTCGACTGCGATGTTGATCGAGTTCAGAGCTCTGGCATGGGGGCTGCGTAATACATACCACAAGGTCGATTCATCCCTAATTTTGTGACTTATGATATTTACTTGGACCACTTGTTTCTAGCTCTAAATCTTAACCGATCCATTTGACACTAAAGTAAGCTTAGTATTGACCCCGACAATAACCAAAAGGACTGTATTTGGTGTTAGGAGGACACCAACATATGCATCCGTGGCTGTGCTAACCTTAACCGAGCAATAAACGGTGACACAATCATGGTTAGCCCTTTAAAACACTATCAGCTCTTTTGGAGTCCTCAACACGCGGCCGCCGCTCGGTCCCCATAAACATTTACGACCAGAGAACCAATCGCTGATCATCGCTCGATTCTGCTCAATTTCTTCGATGAGCACACCAGACGGAGTTGCCGCGTTGACGATGTGCAGCAACCGTCGATATTTCATACGACGGTGAAGAAACGTGAGACAGTAGTAATCTGCAATCGTCGTCGTTGGCTCGAGCGTTGTAAAATATTAATATGATCCATTTGACCCATTTATGATAACAAATAAGTCCAAATGTGACCATTAAGTCCATTTAACTAATACAAAAGGGTCTTAACATATATTTATATGTAAAAATGTGTAGTGTTCTTGTCATGCAACCTTAACTTTAACCCACCCAAATAATATTCATGCCAGGTTCACATGTATACCTATTTAATTAAACAAATTGTTAAAAGTCCATGTAATACTATGTGTTAGCTTTTCAGACTGACTTTATCAGTAACGCTCACCTTAAACTTAAGATTTGGTCACGTCAAATTTGTACTCACTTTTGTCACTCTATAATCTTAAGATTCACTTAAATCGATCATGGTATCCCTCAGACTCAAAATTCTTATCTTATATACAATTTTTTTAAATAAGAATAATACTATCAAAAAAAAAAACTCACCTCAGATGCTTAATATGAGTCTTGGAAATCCAAGACCAGATTTAAGACGTCTGGAACTTAAGATGGCATTCCAGTATGCCACCCAAATCTTAGAGCAAAGACCAAGCTAAGACTTGCGATAAAGTAAGTCTTAGGAACCTCGAATCTAACTATTCAAACGGAAAAGACAATAGAATGAAATCAAGTATCATTTTTTGGTACCCGTTTGGTTTGAACAATTCATTAGTAAGGGTACAAACGTACTTTACATTGAAATTGGACAATCCACCTCACTTTTCTTCTCATATCTCTTCACCCGGCCACTTGTCACCAATGTTAACCACCACCAACCGCGACTTCTTCGACAACGACCACAACGATTTCAATCAAAATTAGATAATCAAGATGGCTATGTAATTAGGTTATGAAGATATCACTTTAAATGTTTTAGATTTGCTAGTTTTTTATCAATTGTTTTTTGTTATTTTAAAGATAGGTGATTCACTAGTGTGGTTGGAGTTGTGGACTCGCCGTCAAGGGGGTGGGAGGAGCAAGGCAGATATTGAGGACTGATAGAAAAGTGAAAGAGAAAAAATAGAAAAGAAAAGGGGGGTGGTTATAAGGGAGGCCAGTGACGTAATCGGTGAGTTCGTCGGCATATAGTCCGTCGGTGGTGTTTATGGCGGCATCGATAGATGGGTGTAGCCCTGGCAAACGGGTCATTCGGGTCGGGTCTGGGTTGGGTCTATTCGGGTCGGGTCATATTTTGGGTCATGTATTTCGGGTCTATTTCGGATCGGGTCGGGTTCGGTTTGGGCTGGGTCTAGTTCGGGTGTGACAACTACAGGTCAAATTCGGGTTGGGTCGGATTCGTGTCGGGTCATTTCACATTGTTCATATTAATGTCAGATTTCTTAAAATTTTGTCTAATACTATCTTAATTTCAACTTTTACTAATAATTTGAGTGATTAAGGATGTGATATATCGAATCTAAGTCATTTTTCCTTAATCGAATCATTAAAACGTCTAGTTATTCGGGTCTGGGTCTTTTCAATTCGGGTCATGTTCGGGTCGGGTCATTTTCGGGTTCGGGTTTCGGGTTAAATTCAGATTAGAAACTTAGGTCAAGTTCGAATTTTTGGGTCAAGTAATTCGGGTCGAATGTTTGGGTCTGGGTCAATTTTGCCAGGTTTAGATGGGTGTGGGAATAGAGGGGTGAATGAAGGAGAAATAAAATGATCGAGGGGGGAATGAGTTTTGTTGTTTTGGGTTGGTGACAAATCAATTGGAGGGAAAGGTTATTTTAAGAAAAAAAATTGGAGGGAAAGGGATAAGGAAAGTAAAGGAGTCGTAACAAAAAAAAAAATGAAACAAACAAGTAAGGGCCCGTTCGATATCACTGCCATTTTCAATTTTTGTTTTTGTTTTTTTTTTTGCGTTAAAAATTTAGTTAAATAAGTTATAAAATTAAATTTAAACTGTTTGGTTCTACAATAGTCATATCTAATACTATATATTAAAACCTGAAACCAAGTATTTTCTAAAAGGACACTTGACATTCATTAATTGGATAGCACTAAATAATTACATAATATAGAAATTATTAGCTAATTTATGGTGGTTATGGTGGTAATCTATTTTATGGAAAATAATAGTGTTGCTAATAATAATATAACAAAGATAAACTGACAATTTCATAAAATGAGTATAACAATATAAATATACAGCCCGGCCGCGGACCGGGCATGCAAACTAGTAAAAAGTGAAAACTGAAAACCACTTTTTTGTTTTGTTTTAAAAAACGAGACTTTGGTTTTCAAAATAACTGAAAACTGCAAACAGAAAACGATACCAAACAGGCCCTAAGTAGTGGAATTGGAGAATGACTCTATTACTCCGAAAATGATGAGCCAAACACCCCTAAGTTTCTATCGATTTGTTACTCCAGAAGTATTCGTACTCCGTGCTCGACAAGTACCGCAAAACAACATAATAGATTATTTTTAAATAACTGTATAAATTTTTGTAAAAGGAAAAAAATTATCAAATTATATTAGATACAGTTTGTACAATGTATACATAAGCATAAAAGATTAAATAAATGCAATTAACCATTTTTTTTTTGTTATTTACAATATAATTTATAAAACTAACCTAAATAAAAATAATGGATGGTATAGATTGATTTTTAACATTATGAATGGTTGAGATGAAGCCTATTATAATGCTTTGCTGTACTTGTCTGCTTTACAATATGTCACTCTTATAATATAATATAATACCACAAACATGACTCTTGTATAATATTATGGATTTTTAGTATTTCTATAAACTTATATACCACAAACATGACTTGAACTCCCCCTAAGTTTCTAAAGATTTGCAAACGACTTACAAATGGGGTTGCACCAAAAAATAAATACATTGGAACGAACTTCAAAATGATATGTCATGCCCCCTAAGTTAGCAAATTTGTATGTACACCGGTATTAATAACATAATTACGGTTTTTCTAACGTGTGGTGTGTCCAATGGACACATGTTAAGACTTCATTTATTTCCATAATTTAGTGATATTCTCACTTGAAAAAAAAAAAAAAATGAAATTTAATTGATTGATTCATGAGAATATCACCCAATTTAAGAAATAAATAAAATCTTATTATGTGTCTTATGTGTACACGTTAAAAAAAATCCAAATTTAAATCGTCAGCGTTTAATTTGATATTATAGGGAAAAAAAATCCTTGCCAAAACTAACGCGGGAAAATACCAGCATATTTAAAAATACACAAGAAAAACCCGCCCAATTTTTGAAAGGAAACCCGCCCAATCTGAATTTCGCCCTAGCAAATAAGTCGTATAAATGAAGCTACCACAGTAGAATTGCTAATCTGAATGATGGGATGGCAAGAAATGTGTTGGTTAAGCAAATTGTTGAAAACCCATCTCTCCCAAATTCGTCACCTTTCGCCAAATTATTGGATTTGTGTATACAATCGAACTCAGTTCGCCATGGCCGTTGCGTCCATGGTAAGATCATCAGATCCCGCTTTGCGGCCGAGGTTTTTATCCACAATCGCCTGGTTGATATGTATGGGAAATGTGGGTTTGTTGATGATGCACGTAAGGTGTTTGATAAAATGCCTCATAGAAATATATTTACTTACAATTCGATTTTGAGTGCTTTGACGAGGTGGGGTTTTCTTGATGAAGCGGAGGAGGTTTTTGAGTCGATTCCTCTGGGTGAGCGTGATCAGTGCTCGTGGAATTCGATGGTGTCGGGGTTTGCTCAACGCGATAGGTTTGAGGAGGCGGTTGAGTATTTTGTTGGGATGCATATAGAGGGGTTTGGGCTGAATCAGTACTCGTTTGGAAGTGTTCTTAGTGCTTGTGCCGGGTTGGGGGATTTGGATTTTGGTACTCAAGTTCATGGCGTGATGTCTAAGTCGTGTTGTTTGATGGATGTGTATATGGGGTCTGCTCTTTTGGACATGTATGCTAAATGTGGTGAAGTGGAATGTGCTAGGTTGGTTTTTGATGGTATGTTTGAGAGAAATAGAGTGACCTGGAATAGTCTGATTACGTGTTATGAGCAGAACGGCCCTGTGAGTGAAGCTATTGAGGTCTTTGCAAAGATGATGGATCATGGGATTGACCCAGATGAGGTCACACTAGCTAGTGTTGTTAGTGCTTGTGCAACGGTAGCAGCGATCAGAGAGGGTAGACAAATTCATGCTTTGGTGGTAAAAAACGACAAGTACAGGAGCGACCTGATACTAGGTAATGCATTAGTTGATATGTATGCAAAAAACTGTAGGATTAATGAAGCTTCTGTCATCTTTCAAAATATGCCGTGTAGGAATGTGATATCTGAGACTACTATGGTTAGTGGGTTTGCTAAAGCAGCAAGTGTGGAGAGTGCCAACTTAATATTTACGAAAATGAGGGATAAGAACATAGTATCCTGGAATGCGCTTATGGCAGGCTACACGCAGAATGGTGAAAGTGAGAAGGCACTCGGTCTTTTTCAACAGCTAAAGAGAGAATCTGTTTGGCCTACCCATTTCACTTTTGGAAATCTTCTCAATGCTTGTGCTAATTTGGCGGACTTGAATCTTGGCGTGCAGGTTCATACCCATTTGTTGAAGCATGGATTTTGTTTTCGTGCTGGCCCAGAGTCTGACGTGTTTGTCGGGAATGCTCTAATAGATATGTATATGAAATGTGGATCAGTTGATGATGCATTAGGGGTTTTTCGGAATATGGTGGATCAAGATCATGTATCTTGGAACGCAATGATTGTAGGTTATGCTCAAAATGGATATGGAGTTGAAGCTCTTGCGTTGTTTAAGAGAATGATGATATCTGGAGAAAACCCTGACCATGTATCAATGCTTGGAGTGCTGTGTGCTTGTAGTCATGCTGGTTTAGTTGAAGAAGGCCGCTACTATTTTCGCTCAATGATCAAGTTGCATGGTCTGGAACCGTGGAAAGACCACTACACTTGTATGGTTGACTTACTTGGTCGAGCTGGTTGCTTTGATGAAGCGAAAAAATTGATTCTGAGTATGCCAATCCAACCTGATACTGTTGTATGGGCTGCTTTGCTATCTGCATGCAAGGTTCATCGAAATATTGAAATGGGGAAGTATGTAGCAGAGAGGTTGCTGGAGATTGATCCTACTAATTCTGGTCCTTACGTGCTTCTTTCAAACATGTACGCAGAACTCGGAAGGTGGAGAGCGGTTACTGGGGTTCGAAAACTTATGATTAACAGGGGAGTTGTTAAGCAGCCAGGTTGTAGCTGGATTGAGATACACAGCCGTGTACATATTTTTATGGTTAAAGATAGAAATCACCCCCAAAGAGATGATATCTACTCTATCCTGAAGAATCTTACCAAGCAAATTAAGCTAGTTGGAGTTGTCTCTTCTCCTGCTGGTTTAGAGACCGATGAGGACGAGATCATTTGTGAAGGTTAATTACCTTTGTTTTTTTTACTGGAAAAAAATAATTACAGTTGCAGACATCAGGTACAGATTGCTGTCTTATGGCTAAGTAGATATATATCTTTGTCCTGTAAACTAAGCAGACTCTGAATATGTATGAAAACAAACCCATTCAATCATTCAAAGTATCTGTTTCTAAAGCTGTGTCTACTGTGAACATTTCAGTTATAAGCTTTCTTTTGTCGGTGTTGCAGAAGCTGCTTGGCTCCCAGAATCCTCCTCACAGGTGTGCCAGCAGATGCTTACTGCTAGCAAGCTCATTGCTTCATAATTCATCTACAGCCAAAATTTTGTGTTCAACGTTGGTCTCAGAGTTCATTGAACCATGGTAAATGTCTCATCTTTTCTAAAGCTGAACTTGAATTAAGATGTTGCTGCTTCCTAGTTAATCCGCGCTTTTCAAACTGTCAGCTTCTTGATTGTTTGTAGGTAGTCTAGGTGATACTCATAAGAGATTAAGAGTGGAAAACTTTTATGCTTTTCATGGTCATCAATCAAAACAACTCAGAATCAGTCTAAGTGTGTATTGTATCATTGCCATACTAACTGAAAGCTTCCTTTAAGGACCTATAGCTAATAGCCTAATATTCCAGTTTCATCGCCTAGCTATGTTTGGTCTAGTGGCCAGGCGGGAACATGTAAAAGTTACAAGTTTCAATATCATTAGGGACATTCTGGTAGGGAAATCCCGCTATCCTCGGCCCCGGCCTAGCGGCCCAAACTTACCAATCTAAAATTTGGTTTCCTCATTAGTCAATAATTATTTCAATGTTTTGGATACTAGTGTCTTGTTTGTTGAGTAATCATTACTTAAGAACTATATCTGAATAAGTCTTGTTATTAGATTCCAAGTCCCTGTCACCATAAATTATTGACAGTAGGCCTAATCTGTGGGCCTGGACTAGAATACTGTCATACCTACTGTAAGAAATACGTTTGTGGCTATGGTAATGTAGGACAAAGGCGACTTAATCTGTAGCAGATTTGTTAAAATACAGCACAGTTGGCAGTACTAATGAAGTTTTGAGCCACATATAATCTCATGCACGTGAAGACCTTAGCTTCTAAAGACTAGAAATGGTAGCTTCCAAAGAGTAGAATTGTAGTTGACAAAGGCTGAACAAGAGAAAAGGACAAAGAGATTGAAGTGGAATGCCAAAATTTGTAAAGTTAAACGAAGAGATATTGTGAGGCATGAATTACAGGTGTGGTGGAGAATATCCAATTATTTAGGGATGGAGGGAGAGACTACTTCACAATCATTTTGCTTAATATGGAGTAGCAATAGGCCAATAGCTCTAAAAACCGTGGCGAATTAAGCTCAAAATTCGACAAGGTCCAAACTTAAAACACCTTTCCTCTCCTAATCTTTTCGTTTTCAAAGTCCTTGTTATGGACATACGGGCACATGGATGAAAAAAGTTTTGATCTTTATATGGGTGCTTGGTGAACATACCATGGAAACTCCATATGTGTATATATTAGCTTCCTTGGGGGAATATGGATACGTCGTGTGGATTTGCTACTTGTGCTTAGTGTTGAAATAAGTTTAGTAGGCATTAATAATGGTGATAGGATAGAATCATTTTCCTGAAATCAAACTTTTGTAATCTTATCAGGTTGTAGTTGTTAGGCTCACTTACTAATTTATGTTTGAATTTGGTGTGGTGGTAATAGAATATGGATCCCTGCATTTGAAAGAGTACTGACTGCTGAAAAGCAGCCAGTGGAAGTGTTTATAACCTTATCAAATCAAGATGTACTAGTTTTTCCCTCTGTTTACGTCTCTTTGTTTGGCACCTTTCAGTACCGACTAGTACGACTCCTTACTTGCAAAACAGAGTATATAAATCTGATTAGCATTACTCTAGGACTCAAGAAATCAGAGCTGGATGTATTTGCGGAATAATGCAGTTCGGGTTTATAATCCATCAATTCATTCACCGGAAAACTATGAAAAGGTGATCCCTTTTTGCAAATATGAGGATAGAATTTTTGTACCTTCTTTGTGAGTACTTACGGGATAAAGATGGACAGAGCTTAGTAACGATTTATCACAGGGCATATATTGTCATAGAATCATGCATATAAACATCAACAAAATCTTTTCACTTTTTTCGAGCCACATAGTTTCGTTGTTACAGTAGGATTAGAATTCAGATATAAGCTTGTGCCCATATCAGCAGAAAAACTGGCTGCAAGGGATAACCTAAGTAAGGATGTTTGCACCTTTTAGAGAGAAAAAAAAAATATGTTTGCATTGTGTATATACTGAAAATCAGGAATACTAGATACGTAGTAGTAAATAAACAGCAACCCAACTTGACCACTGGCTCGAAATCGATTGATCTATTAGTAGCCTTTTGAACTTCTAGCTTTTCTGATCAACTTGCCACACACAAACAAACCCATTTCCTTACAATATAGTGTTGAAGTTGAGGCTCCTATGGAGTAGCATCATTGCATGATGTTTGCTGTGTTTTGTAGCTGTAAATTTGTACTCTACTTGAATGATTTGTCTTTAGCTTGTTTTCTGTTTTACAGCTACACTCTTCAGAACAACCTGTTAAGTGAATGAGACAGCAAAAGAACTATGGTTAGAACATGCCTTGAATTTTTAACAACTTTTTCTAATGAAAATGGTCAAAATTGTTTGATTTTCTTAAAAAGCCTGATTTTGTAAGAATTGCAGACTCAACAAATTATTACTAAATATATTCTTCTGGAAAGTTGTACTTTATTTTGATTTCAATCTCATCTTAGAATAACAAACTTTTCTGTTTCTTTATTTCACCCGTAATGAGTATGTCTATACATTGATACTTGGTCTGTCATAAGGACGATTCATGTTAGCCGACCTTATCTTGAGATGCAGGACGATTCACGGAGTCATAAAGTCATTTTTCTCTATGTGAAGTGTTCTCTTCTGAACTTCAAGTAAGATTTTGTACAGCATAACTGAAAAATGAGGATATAGGACCGCCCTGTCGAGAATAAAACTAACATGTCTGAGATTAATTGAAGGTTGCAATGTGTTTACATTCATGGCTGGGGGTAAAGGGAAGGATGGGCATATGGAGAGAATGGAATACAGTAAGACAATCTTATAGAAGAATTTAGTTGAGAGTAAATTACCTAGTTGTCAAAAGAGGGCAGCTTTGAAGCTCCTCTTGGAGCATCTACATCTGAGAATGACATAAGAAGAAAACCTGTAAACCAGTATAAACCCGACTGTAATCAACACATTCGTCCACCTACTTTCATCTTCTAACCCTGCCTCTTTCAGCATATCCTTCCCACTCACCACACACTCTCCAAACATGCTCTCCAAACACGCCTTTGAGTCGGAGAATTCGTTGATCAAGAATCCTTCGTAAGGGTATTTAAATAGAGATACATAGTGCATTGGCATCCAATATCTTGGAATCTGCTTCTTTGATATAAAATAGCCTGAGAACAGAAAATATGATCCCATCACCCCTTGGATAATGGAGTTCCCAACTATAAAATTTGGTGCCAAGGCACTGAAACACACCACGACCGAATTAGCGGTGTAGAGTATCAACCATATAAGGAGCAGAAAGTGCGAGAAGGCTGTGATGTCGCAGTGTAGACCCACTAACCAATACACTGGCACAGTGAACAAGATGGCAAGGATTAGTAAAAATGGCAAGTAGACTATTGAATTGGCAATGACATAGGATGAAATCCGATAGCTCCCTGAGGACGTCTCCTTCATTAGTATCTCTCTCTCTTGCAGGAAGATAGGCAGTGCTTCTGTAGTGCAGGATAGCAAAAATGTTAGTATAAACGCGAATAATCCCACCCTCTCAAGTGCCCCTTCTAGATCACTCCTCAAATCGTAGAAAATAGAACCTAGCACCAGCCCTGAAATTAGCATCTGCAGGGTTCTGCAGGCGAAAAGCTCCTTAGTCCTGAAAACTAGCTTGGAGAACCTATGGCTGAGTATCACTATTTCCTTCCCCCTTGAGTTGGCATAACTATGGGTTTCATGTTCAATTCCTATATAAGCACTTTCCTCATCCATCACCTTGGATTGCTGAAAGAGCTGCTGTAGGGTATTCCTCTTTGGCTGTGGAGCAGCTGCAGCAGCTGGTTGTTGCAGTACCGGAACTGAATTTTTCTGCTCTTCTTCTTGTCTAATTGTTTCCAGGGCATCAATTGCAAATTCCACCACATTGCAGTGAGAAGGGAGCTCAAGACCCATCAGCCTGAGCCTAGACCCGAGTCGATCAACTGTCCCATGGTGAAGAACAGTGCCATTTGCCAGTAGGAGGATTGAATTGAACAGCTTAACAATCCGAAAACCAGGCTGATGGATGCTCAAAATGATCGTTCGGCCTCTCTTCTCTGCCATGTTCTTCAACATGTCAATTATTTGCAGAGCTGAAGTACTGTCCAGCCCTGATGTTGGTTCATCCAGGATCAAAACTTTAGGGTCATGGATGACATCAACACCAATGGAGACTCTCCTCCTCTCTCCACCAGAGATTCCGCGTATCCCATCGTTGCCAACCCGGGTTCCTGCAACATGATCTAGTCCTAGCTCGTGCATGAGTGACTTCACTCTTAAGCTCAATTCCGAAGGTGACAGTTTAAGCCGTAATTTCCCGCTAAACATCAACGTTTCTTCCACAGTTAGGAGTGGGAAGAGTATGTCTTTTTGAGTAACATACCCTGAAATCTTATTAAAGTTGGCCTTCTCAATTGCATTGCTGTTAATCAAGATAGACCCAGC
>JBBYHQ010000002.1:26031526-26043435 GCA_038382645.1 Spergularia azorica
ATTGTAGATTCTATAACTAATTCCTACTGCTTCAATATCACAACCTTGCTTATTCATGGAGTGTTTTTCACTATTCTTGCTAAATTTGTGTTTTTTTAATTTCTTGAAATGTTTTCTTTAAGTATCAAGTTGTTACTTCTGGGATTTAAATACTTTTGTTTCTAGAAAACTTGACATTGAAGATTGTGGAATTCTGAGTTTTTTTTTTTTTTTGCTGAAGTTTAACTCTGAAGTGGTATTGAGTGGTCACCTTACTATAACTCTTGTGACTGTGACTGTGTAACGAGTTCACGTGCTGCTTTTATATAAACTTGTTCTTGTTTCCTATTCTGTATGAAATTTGGTTGGCATGGAAAATTGTGTGGGGAGAGAGTTCACATGTTAATGTAATGGTTGGTACTTTGGCCATCACCTTACTTTTCTACTCTAGTTTATTTGTGTTTTCCGTCCCTTTTCAATAGAGCCAAAGACGTATTATTGTTTTGATTTCGGATTTTAATCAAGAACGTCCGGTTAAACCCTTTACGAGTTTACGCTTCTTTTCTCATGGAGTAACAAATGGAGTAGTGAAATGTTCGTCCAGTCAGAAGAAAGGTTGCGTACATTGATCTCTGTCGTAGAAATTTCGGATAGTTTATTCGGGTTTCAGGTGTAGTTTTGTGACATTCAAACCTGTACATAGTTTTGCTGTGCTCAGAATGATAATCTCAGGAGGTCAAGAAACCAGCATATGATGTTCACGGGTGTAAATAAGAGCAATATAAGACAAAAATGTGGCATCAGTACAGCAACCAACTGCTGTTTTTTTAAGTACTCTGTCACTTAAATTTAGAAAATCTAGTTTATTTGTTGTATACTTGGTATGAGTAGTTGTACACTTGTACTCTTGTACGAGCACTGTATTATTTGGGAGTCAACCACCGTTGTAAACTTGTAATGTCATGTTATTACTCGTATAGACTTATAGAGTTAGAATAGTCTATAACTAGTTATAACTTATAAGCTATGTTTATGTGTGTCTTAGAGCATTAGCAATGGGGGTATCATCACTTGGGATTGTAAAACAAGAACCCAAAATATGCAGATTGACCATTGCAAGGGAAGAGTTCGTTCGTCAAAAACGAACTCGGTTCCGAAAGATGAACCTGGGTTCGTTGGGGAAAAGCAAGGAAGCATTAAATGGTGAAGAATGAAGTGGGGACAGCTGCAATTGACTAGGAGAGAGGCAGAGGGTATATGGAGAGAGAGAGCACGTGAAGAGAGAGGGAGAATGAATAAAAGGTATTAAAAAAAAGGGGGGTCTTTTTTATGATCAATTTTTGTGGATTGTCCATTGTAGAGTAGAAGTTCGTCTGTATTGAGATCGATAAAATATGATGTGGTATTGGATGATACCCATTTGGGTTTCATCCATTGCTATTGCTCTTAGTGTCATAGTACGATGATTAATTGATATAATATTAAAGTATCGTGGAGTTTAAGTGGTAGAGTTTTCAACCTCTCATGGTTTTTAGGTGTATCTGTTTGAAGCATATGATATAACTGAAGAGGATGTCAATGTAACTTGCGAGGATTATCGTTTCGGATTGTATGAGGAAATATATGACATAACTTGTCGTATTTTATCATACATGTCTAATTTAGATATGATTCAATCGGTGATGAAAAGTAAATGATGATCAACTCTATTAATTAAAGTCACTACAACAACCGACTTTACTTTGTTAGACAAATTTCACTTAGAATGGATCAAACCTAATAAGCATACGATTACTCTACTATGAACCCATGAACATTGAATCTAAATCCGAACATTTGGAAACTCGTTTTCATTTTTCATTTTGCCACTATCGTTTTGTTCTTGGATCTTTAAATGATCGATATCAGCAAATTTCAAAGCATATCGGTCAGTGGGTAAGTTCATCATTCATGTAATGTAACGTACTCGTGCTATGGAAAGGGGCACGAGTTAATAACATGTGGTACGAGATCGTCTCATTTGGGACTTGGGAGGTAAAGATAAAGAACAAGACAACACATACTCATAGTAACGATTGATGTGCCATGGACTTCGCATTTGTGGCCCTTTTCACTAGAACTCACACTTGGAAGTAGTAAGCAGTTGCTTCTTGTTCTTAGCTTCAACTTCAACCAACGATTGATGTGTCATGGAGCTTCAACTTCAAGCTTTCAATCCTCTTTTATCATCCCATGGTACTCTCTTTTCTCTCTCCTCCTTACCCACTTTCTCTATTCTCTTCAATTCTTTTCTTCAAAGTTCTGCCTTTTGATTGTTGATATTGTTATGTTGTTGAAAACCCATGAAATAAACTGTGTTCTACAAGTTTCGAGTTTGATCAAATGGGTAGTAATGTTTGCTAGTAAAGAGTTGATTGTGTTCTGCCTTTGATGATTTGGTGTGACACTGTATAGAATTGGTGGAATCTCCTAGCACAATTTGTCTGCATTTTGTGTATGAAATATTATTGATGTTGCATTTGTTCGTTCAAGATTTCAATTTTTGTTGTTTGCGTTTCTTGAATTGTGAAGTAGCAATCGATTGGTGCGATTTTTGTCGCAATTTTCATCATGGGTCATCCGTTAGTAGCCCTCGATGTTTAAAGATAGGGGTTAGGCTTGTGTACAATTGAAACCCCCTTACCTCACCGTAGACGGGTGCCTTTGCGGCACTGGGGTAATGTTGTTGTTGCTGTGAATTGCTTTGTTATGTGAGAAATGTTATCTTTAGGTGAACTCTACAAGGCACAGAAGTTGATTAGAGACTTGAATTAGTTTCTTAATTGCGAAGGGGATTTGCTGATAATGAAGAACAATAGTAGACTATAGTAGTTCATAAGATAGACTCATTCGAGAGGCCATGTTGAGTATATGACAATAGGTTCTCCCCGATTCTATTAGAAGTGTCGGAGATTCGAACTCATCTGAAGTGGAGTATCTGATATGGGAACTGCAAGCACTTTTAGGCTGGCCTTTAGCTTCTATACTTGTTTGTGTAGAAAATTTTGGAATTGATAAAAAACGAGATATACCTGGCAGAACAAAGAATACATGAAATGGATTACTGAAGGTGTGATACATTGGTTTATACGCTGTCCACTTGAATGCGCCAAGTTTTTTCCTCGGTTGTAACTTGGAACATAATGAGATTTTTAAATTAGGATGCCCGAGCTGATAAATTTTTGCTGGTGCTGTAGCCAAAGTGCTATCTCTTTTTAGACATAGTTCGAGGAATTGGAGGGGTAACCTCGAGACAGGATCCCGCATTGGTGTTGCAAGGCATACATATATCAAGAACCCAGTTTCGAAAAGAAAAGTATACACTTGTTGCTCATATAATTCAGCGAAGGTGCCTCTTGTACCTTCAGACTTGGAGCTAGCTGGTGCTAAAGTGATCTACAGTATCGCTCCTGCTGCTGGTCATAACCAGGTATGTAGTGATGGATTTTTCGTATTTAATTCCGGGTTTTAGCCAGCTCTCTTGAGTACTTCCTGCTCACCTAGGTAAATCTAGCATATATACTGACATGGTGTGACATTCTAAGGCTCAAGGGAATGTACTGAATATTCTGACTAGCTTGCTTATGGTAGCCCTTCTAATTTCAACAGCTGTTAAGGTGCCGCCTACTAACGGTTATGCTTGGGTTGAACATTGAACATCCGGGATTAAACTTTGAAAATTATATTGTTTTGATTTGTTTTTGGGGGCAAGGGAGGGGTTACTTCACCCTCACCTTTATTCAATTATATTAAGAGTACAGGCCTTCCATGTTGCTCCACAGGAGTCTCATCCAGAGTCTAATCAAAGAGTTCCAGCAATTGCAAGTGCGCTTGAACAGATGAAGCTCACGCCAAAGGTAATGTGTCCGCTAAGCTTTAATCCAGCAAGTATGCATTTCGTAACCTATACCGTATAAATATACATCACAACCATATGTCATCTTATGGACAATTTTTTATACGAAGATTTGCCTCAAGCTTTTCTCACTTTGTGGCAATTTCTTCAGACCCAGTGTGAAATCTATTCTCATTATTGCTTCAGTACATATTTATTTTCTTGAATCGCTTAACTTCACTTCCTCTTGGTATAATATGTGATCTTTCTTTTTCTATAACCTCTTTTTCTTACCATGTAAAAGAAAAAACTTATCATTGTCCTTCTTTAGTTATATCATTTGTTTTGCCTGGTTATGTTGCTTAATTTTGACCAATTGTATGGCAGTATCGTTGTTCAGAGATCATTGAGCTTAAACATTTCAAGCCTGCTACAACTGGAGACATTATTAGCGTACACGAAAGTGCCTATGTATTAGGCCTTGAGAAGGCAAGTGCACAGCCTTGAGAAGGCAAATCAATTTTCTTCTATTCTTTGTATCTTAATTTTATGGTTTTTTTTATTAGAGAGGTCAAAATATGAAGAACTGGGCTTTGGTGCTGCTCAAAATTCAACTTTGTTTCCAAGTTTCACCTGATCTGTAGAGGCTGTTTCCTTATCTTACAAGCTTGAGTCTGCTATCTTATTCTTAGGCTATGGAGAAGGCATCAAAACAAGGGCTCATTTTCATCGAAGGATCCGGGCCCACGTATGCTACTTCTTCTGTAAGACAACTGGTTCAACTTCATTAATTTATCTTCTTTCAGCTGTGTTTACTCTCAAGAGTCAACTTAAGTCGTCACGGCTCTCATGTTTGTTCCCTCACTAAATTGCCCACTGTCTACCAGGTTTTATAGAATTGTGGAGATAATTGCCCACTTCATTATAACTTTGAATCGTATGTATTTGTTTAGCTATGTCATTCATTTCTTGCCAAATACACAACCTGAACAGACTATAAAGAACAAATTGAAGCCATTTTAATATTAGAACTCTTCAATCTCCTCTCCTTGCACTCTTGCAGCCCTGGTCAAAAGGGCACTTTTAGTATTTTGTCACGAAGCTGTGCATCACATGACTTGCCATCAACATTCTATTTGCATCTTGTCATCTGATCAACATTTCAACGTTTGTTTGAGTTGATCACAATTTCGTACTGTTATGCAGACATTTCAAGACTCATTGATTGCTGCTGGAGCAGGACTTGCGGTTGTTGATTCAGTGGTAAGGCCCCAGCTCTTCGTTATGGTGTAAGTATGTCTTAGATTAATGTGAGGCAGAATCCTGGTGGGTTAGGACCGCTACAAACTAATTCCACAACTTCTGCTTCCACAATCCTGGTGAACCAGGGATTGGCTCCACAACTGAAAAGGCAAATCCAAAAATGAGCATATTTGTTAGTGAGAAAGCTTTCTTGGCTGATAGTTTTTGTTGTGAGGGAAAAAACAAAAAAAATTATCGGAACCGGTCATGAAGCCTGCAAACCAGCTTTTCTGTGTGAAAAATGTTCTCTAAATTCTAGGATGCTTCAAAGTCCTAACATATGTATGAGAGTTTTTTTCTTCAACAACTTTTTTCTATTACTTCATGCGATGTGGGGATTCCAGTGAAGAGTGTTTATGATGTGGTGTGCTTCTGAGTTCTGACTGAATATCATCAGGGCATTCTAGGTGGCTGCAGCTAGATACTCTGCTGAACCTCCTACTGGATTTGCTTTGATAAGGCCCCCTGGTCACCATGCTGTTCCAGAGGGACCTATGGGCTTTTGTGTTTTCGGCAACATTGCTATTGCAGCTCGTTATGCTCAGCGTGTGCATGGACTAAAGCGTGTTTTTATCATTGATTTCGATGTTCATCATGGTAATGGCACACATGATGCATTCTATGAGGACCCAGATATCTTTTTCCTTTCAACTCATCAGGTATCACACATACTGAACTTCTTTTAGACATGACTTATGAGTGCTGTCTTATTTGTACACAGCTGCCATATTTGCCGCCACGCTTATTAGGTATATTTTCTCTCCTATTATAGGACGGTAGTTACCCAGGTACAGGTAAGATTCATGAGGTTGGGCTTGGCCGGGGTGAAGGCACATCATTAAATTTGCCACTACCAGGAGGATCCGGAGATGTTGCTATGAGGACTGTATTTGATGAAGTTATTGTACCATGTGCCCAAAATTTCAAGCCTGACATAATTCTTGTATCTGCTGGGTGAGTTGGCCATAACCTTTTCATTGGGTTTCTATAGTTAATCAGCGCGGAGATAATAAGATTCTTGATTCATGGTGAGGCGTGTGATGAACATAGAGCTTTGATTACCTATCTTCTGTGTATCTTACAACTTGATTTATATATGCAGTTACGATGGGCATGTCCTGGATCCTTTAGCAAGTCTTCAGTTCACGACAGGAACATACTACATGCTTGCTGCTAGTATAAAACAGCTAGCAAAAGAACTGTGTGGAGGCCGCTGTGTATTCTTCTTGGAAGGGGGATACAATCTCAAATCTCTTTCCTACTCAGTGGCAGACTCATTCCGTGCATTTCTTAGGGAGGCTAGTCGTGCATCTGAATTCGACAATCCAGCCATTTTGTACGAAGAACCTTCAAACAGAATCAAAGAAGCAATTCAGAAGGTGAAAGCTATACATTCCTTGTAAATACCTGCAAACTGTATATATTTAGCACTTAGCAGAGAAGAGCCATCATATTCTTATTTACTTGGCTCGACTTTGTTGTATATATAGCACTTAGCAGGAACTGCGCTGCTTATAGTCTGAGCATGCTTTTCTTTTTATACAGTTTCATTTGGTGGTACAGGCTACTACTTCCCTACTTGTACACTCAGTGGTATTCTTCTCATGGCTGCAGTTTATGTATATTTAGGAGTGTCCATTATAGCGAAACTGCCCGATTGTCAGACCATCCAGAAGAGTTTGTGTTTTAGGTTCTGTGGAACTGATGCATCCTGGCCTGCGGGGGGCGTTTGAGCTTGAGCTTGAGCTCGAATGCCAGCATCTCTGTTACTGACATTCTGTGCAGATATGCTATAGACTTATCGCTCTTTAAATTTTGCGGTAGTTATCATGATCAGACCATCTTACGCGAGAATTTGTTGTGTCATGGTACGACAACGGAGCTGGTGTGATTAGGAAAAAAGTGTACTGGCACTCAGCTTTAATTATCTGACCACTACATGTAAAGAAGGTTTTTCCTTTTCAGAAATGTACAACATTGTGCACCAGGTAGAATGATGGGGAGTCAAATCCACAACAAACTTTGGAACTTTGATCTTTAAAACACTTCTCTTTTTACTGCCATCTGTTATTTTCCCAACTTAAATTTGTCAGTATCTGTATATTTGTTGCTGCTTTTTTTCACTTGATTATTTACCTCTTTTGCTGTTATGTGCTGCATAGGCGCATAGCTACGACCAAAGTAAAGACAAAGCGACAAGAAAGCAAAAGTTATATTAGTCATTCCCATTTTTGATAATTAGGTCATATATGCTCGGTTTTTTCTAAAAATTTGGCTTGAGTATATTAGAGAAATTTTATTCTGACGCTGTATTTCTGAGAAAAATGAAGAATGTGTGGTTCAAAATTGTAATGAGCAACACATAATTACCCCGTCCTATACTCCTATTTCTTAGATTTTCTTACTTTCACACTCTAAATTACTCTAAAAACTGATGGTAAATAAGGTATTTGCAAATTATGAACTTTAAAATAATTTGACTTAATCTACTTAATTACTTGTGTCTCAAATCCCGCATCGACACATGGTCATGATAGAAATTGTACGTAAATTATACCATGCTCCCGGGAGCACAAGGAGCATGGTGGTTTTTCTAACAATAAAGAAGTAGGGACCACACTTAAAATAATTTTAAATCTATTCAAGTGTGGTCCATACTCTTTTAATGTGAGAAGGATCACCATGCTCCTTGTGCTCCCGGGAGTATGGTATAAGCATTGGTGTAGTTTTAACCATTTAACCCTAGAGATAAAAAGATAGAGATCAAGGTTCAACTTTACACTTGGTAAGACTAGAAGTTTCGAGTTGCACTTCCACTAACAAATTAAAGTGATTCACCAAAGAAATTGATCATTTCTAACACTTTATCCTTGAGAAACTAATAATTGGTAACTCAGTTAGTACAACTCTTTGGTTGACCATTATTATTACTCAATAGATAAAAAATGAGAAGAGGTCAATTTGGCTAAGTGAAAATTGCTTAAAACGCATGTCACTATAGGACACATATCTCTCGAGAAACAAGGGATCATGCTATTTTTGCTTTACTACAATAACTGACTAGTAACGATCTAATGACGACTTTTTAGATGATAGACACCAAAAATTGTCCAAATAGAAATTATAATATAACAACACTGCCATAAGTTATTAGCTAGTTATGCTATTCTATTTGTTTCTTTCAATTATATATTCACGTTTGATAGAATAAATACATTCCAATCAAACATGGAGAATTTAATACGGAGTATAACGTAACACATATGATTTGTATATGGTACGATATATCATATATGGTAGTAAATTTCCTAAGCTTAAATGATTTTGACATGCTAGTGATCGAGTGAAAGAATCAGTCGATATATTTGGATCAAAGCAACTTGTCACTATCTTGTTGCACATCACCTACATATGAAATTATGAATGCGTAGTACGTTGTAGATCTATGATTTGGCATTTATATTTAAATGTTATAGATCTTTGCATGATTGGTGAAAACTAGTTAATTTCATCAACTACCTAGCTTCTTCACATCCTAAAACTTAAACCTAGCACTAGCAAAACGCATCATCTGTCATAACGAGGTTTCTGAGTCACATAAGATAATGTATACATGTAAAAGTTACTCAAAATAATATGATATGACAAATTTACAAGTAGCGAGGGTATCATGAAATAATACCTCCTCATCAAATTCACCTCATGTCGCATCACATAAGACCAGTGGGGAAGTTATGATTGAAACCTAAACTAAGCCGAAACTTATTTGTTCGAGTTAGGGTGGACAATATACTACAATTTACCTATTTTTCACTAATTTCATTCACAGTAAATTTACACAAAATCTTTTGATTTTCGGAAACCTGGGGCGGACCGTAGCCGGGGTAGGCCCCTTGTCTCCGCCCCTGTCTTATCCAAATCTTTAACTTTACCCATTTAATCTGTTACGCACTATATAAATGCATGTAAAACCTATTAATAGCCCAACTAGCTTAGCTCATACTACATACAGAAAGAAAGCATGGAGAATAGTGAAGATTATGAAATGTTGAGTGTCAGAGAATTACCACCGGGATTTAGGTTTGATCCAACTGATGAAGAACTTATTCTTCATTTCTTGATTTCAAAATATAAGCAGCCTTCTTCTTCTTCTTTTCCTCTTTGTGATCACCATACTCTCATTCCTGACTTGGAGAACTTCTATCATCCTACTCAACTTCATGGTAATATACTTTTAGTTACTTGTTACTCTATTTTTGTCTTATACGAATAGTTACCTCTCTCTATCTACTCCTTCTTTGCTAATTAGTTGATCAATCTCCTTAACTATCAGCTTAGACTTTTGTCATTAATTGAAACATACCATTCTTTAGAGCAAGTCGGATTTAATTATTAAGGTGATCAAAACCTCGAGTCATGTACGTATTAATTTTCAATCAAATATTATACCCAGATCAATAACTTGTGTTGTGCTTCATCCACGCTTCAAGCTCAATTATGCGATAACTTTACTTTGTGTTAATGGGCATGTTACGGTGTACAGTATATTTAATTTTTGTACTGTGCTACTTTACGTGCTGATATGCAGGTGAGGCGTTCGAGGGCTATGGAAAATGGTATTTTTACACCCGAAAATCAGATAAACGGATCACAGAAAACGGGTATTGGAAAGAAGTGGGCATGGATCAACCCATATTAGCAAGAACATCAACTTCAAACAAATTAGTGGGAATTAAGAAATCTTTGATTTTCTATGAGGGCAATAAATTTCCATCAAGACTATAAACCCGATGGTTTATGCAAGAGTATCACTTACGCAACAGGTGAAATGAAACATCGTAAGAAAAGAAGAGCATTATTACATAGGGTAAGTGTTGCTCCCTCGTTTTATTTTTAGGTCAAATGCGTGTCGGGATCATTCATTTTGTCAATTCCCATAAAAGTCGAAAGTTCAAACTCATACGAAAAGTTGCTCAAACTATGTTTATCCATGCCCCAAATTTTTTTGGCATGAATAAGACAAGTGACACTCACTTGTGAAAAAATGAAGGAAATGTAATAAAAAAAAGCTTGAGGCAAGCAATTGGGGCGTGCCTTGCACCAGTTTTGTGCCAAAAATTTCTGACAAAAGGCACCACATGCTATCTCCTCGTTGGCTATGATTTTTGTTTTTGTTTTTCTTGAAAAAAAAAAACACACTCACGTTCTCTCCTCAATTTGTATTTCTTGAACACCCATATTTACTTCCCACATGGCAAGTTTGTATTGGTTGGCAGTTTTATATCCTTTGCAATCTTTGTAACAGCTATAACTTTGTGAAACCAATTTTTTTAAATTTTTTTTTTTATCAAAGTCTATATTTTTTCGTTCTCTATAAATTGATACCAAATTTGGTATAATTTGGAGCTCATTTTATTTTAATCATTATCTACTTCTAAATAATCTTCTATATACTTATGTTTATAATAATCCTACAATGTTCAAATTTTTAAACACATACTCATAATTACACCATTATCTAAAAAAATATGGAGTATAAAAAAGAGTAGGAAGAGAAAATTTGGTAGGGTATTAAAAATAGTAGGAAAGAAAGTGAGGCATGATGAGGCACCAATAAATCACAAAATGTAACATTTGGGGCATCAAAATGGAATTTGGCCAACAAACATTTTTTTAATGTTAAGACTTGAGGCAAGGAGGGGCATGGATAAACATAGGGGAAAGCAAAAACTCGGTCCGGACCGAAAACCGGACCGGACCGACCGGTTCGGTCCGGTCTCGGTCCAGACCGAGTTTAGCTCGGTCCGGTCCTCGGTCCAACTTTTTGGGGAAAAATATCCTCGGTCCACTCGCTCCAAGGGACCGGACCGAGACCGAGGGCCATTCGGTCCGGTCCTCGGTCCACTTTTTTCCGAAGCTCGGTCCGGTTCGATCCGGTCCGGGACCGATGCTCACCCCTAGATAAACATAGTCTTACAAGAAACAATTACTCCATGTTATTACACGTAATCGTCTAGCTAGTCGGAATGAAACTTCAGTGAAGAAACTAGATTCAGTTACTTTGACAATATTATCGTATAGATTTGCTAACAAATACTTATGTGTTATGGTTTTTTATTACTTAGGGAGTAAAAGAATGGGTCGTGTGTCGGGTGCAACAAAGTTGTGACGAATTATCCGATCAATTGATGAACACATTTGTTGAAGACAACGACGCAAGTGATGAGGCCGAGCTCTCATCTTCAGACGAACTATATCTAGCTCTCACTAGTGAACATTTTGATGAGGAGACTAGCTATCCATAATTTCCATACTAATTTTCAAGTTTTTTTTTTATCTCTTTGTATAGTAGTTTTATAATCGAAGTAAATACGAATGTTAAGTACTATAGTTCGAAAGTAAAGTTTGACGTAATCTTCTGATGTATTTTCTATCATAATAATTCTATTGTAAATAAGTCTAATATATTTGAAATTAGCCGGAACATGTTAATAACTTAATATATAGTTAAATAGAAATCAAAACTAAATCATTGCCGTCTCATATGAGACTTATTAGTAAATAATATATATATATATATATATATATATATTATATCATATATATAATATAATTACCGGTCGATTTCCAGCCTTCTCAGGCCGTCCACCTCAACTGCCACCTCATGCCACGTCAATGATGACGTCAACAACCGCCTCTTTTGGTAACAAAATCTCAAATAGAAATATTACATTCTATAAAAATAACAATTAAA
>JBBYHQ010000002.1:26045994-26082831 GCA_038382645.1 Spergularia azorica
TTTTGTTTCTCAGCGTTTGGAATCCACCAAAGCCCAGAATCAGTTGGATTTTTCTGTTTTTGAGGAAGATGATCAGGTTCTTTTTTTTTTTTTTTTTTTTTTTTTTGGGTGTTAAGTTTAACTCAATTCTACTGCTTTTTCGTGTACGTAACTACGTAATAAGTACCCTGTCCGTTATTTTAGATCGTTATCGTTTGGTTATTTGAGTACGCGAGAAGATTTTAATTTGAACCTGAACAATCCAAGGGAACGGAAAGAGTATGTTACAATTGGTAGAATGTACTGTGATGTTATGCATGTTCATCATGTGTTGCTTAATCTAATTTAACCGATTTTTGGTACATGAATACTCATGAGAAATCGTAGGCATGTGAAAGATGCTGTAGCAAACTTTGTGTAACATGGTGGATTATTATCTTTATAGAATTATAGTTCTTACGTAAGATGATTTTGGAAAAGACGTGTTTTGAGTCCTGATCATGGTTTATCATCACTTACCACCCCTAAAGCACAAATTTGAATACAATAAAAACGTTTTTCGATTCATTTTTTGTTTCTTTAAGCCACTATAAAATTAATTATTATATTATACGGAGTATGTTGTAAAACGACCCACCTTTGCACTAAAAAAGAAAAGTGATGCGATGCATATTCAGACATTCTAGATTGTTATTCAAGCTTGCAATAATTACTTTTACACTGATTTGTCAGAGCAGACCCTGGATTTTCCTGGTGGTAAAGTTGGAATTACATCTGAAATGAAGTTCATTTCTGAAACAAATGGAACCAGAGTTCAGTGTTATAGACTTCTTGATGATTATGGCCAGCTGTTGGAAGATCCTGTTTACGAGGTTGTATTCCATTTTCCATTCACTAAATTAACTGATTCCCGATAATAAGTTATTGTGAGACGGTCTGATACGGGATTTTTGCCATCGTTTGATTGGATATTGGAACTCATTTTTTATGTTACTGTAAATCAGGTTAGTGAAGAACTTGCAGTGAAAATGTATGAACACATGGTCACCTTACAAGTTATGGATAACTTGTTCTTTGAGGCTCAGAGACAAGGGAGAATCTCATTCTATCTTACTTCGATTGGAGAAGAAGCTATCAATATCGCGTCAGCTGCTGCACTCAGTTCAGATGATCTGATATTCCCTCAGGTGACATTTTCAGAAATTTACAGTAATGTCAGAGAATAAGTACATGAATTTTGATGTTTTTCGTCCACCTTTACTTATACATATTTTTGATGAATGTTGCAGTATAGGGAGCCTGGTGTTCTAATGTGGCGCGGTTTCACCCTGCAAGAGTTTGCTAACCAGTGTTTTGGCAATAAAGCTGATTATGGGAAAGGCAGGCAGATGCCGATACACTATGGATCAAAAGACCTCAATTACGTTACTATATCCTCACCTATCGCGTATGTTCAGTGGTTTTCAGCGAATCTTGGACTTCAATTTTCAGAAAAATGAATTCAATGTCATACTGAATTTATTTTTGCTCTGTTTCTTTTCAGTACACAGCTTCCCCAAGCAGTTGGTGCCGCGTATTCTTTAAAAGTTGACAGTAAAGATGCTTGTGCAGTCACTTATTTTGGTGATGGTGCTACAAGTGAAGTAAGTAACATTTAGTTACCAGTATTTCAGCATTCTGATTCCTGATTCAGGCATCTGTAAACGTCTACTGTCAAATGTAATTTACTGTTGGCCTTGTTGACTATCTCAGGGAGATTTCCATGCTGGAATGAATTTTGCGTCAGTTTTGGAGGCTCCTGTCATATTTTTCTGCAGAAATAATGGTTGGGCGATCAGCACCCCAGTTTCGAACCAGCTAAAAGGTTTTCTACAGTTATTTTATTTTCCTTTGCTTTTCTACCTCAAGTCAAATAAATGTGGAAGTAAATGGAAGTGAGTTTTTACAGGTGATGGAATAATTGATCGAGGGCTAGGGTATGGCATCCGAAGCATCCGTGTTGATGGCAATGATGCCCTTGCTGTTTACAATGCAGTGCGCGAAGCTCGGAGAATGGCTGTGAGTGAGAAAAGACCAGTCTTGATTGAGGTGAGTACTGCCTACAGACCCGTCTCCTTCTTCTGTGAACATTGGACAATGATGTATTTTTTTTCACTTTTTGTTGAGCTGATCACTAGTGATCTTTTTCTGTAGGCAATGACATATCGGGCAGGTCACCACTCTACTTCAGACGATTCCACAAAGTATCGGCCTCTTGAGGAAATCGAGTGGTGGAAAAGGACACGAGACCCTGTAGCAAAATTTAGAAGATGGATTGAAGGGAACAGGTGGTGGAATGAGAAGAAAGAATCGGAACTACGAAGCAGTGCAAGGAAACAGGTAAAAAAATGCTACTCCAAAAAGGAGTTGCCATTGTCTGACATGATTTACTTCATCACATTATCTGATTAACAAGGTTGCAGGAATAACATCGAAATGCTGTATTTTTGCAGATGCTGAATGCGATTCAAGTAGCCGAGAAACTAGAGAAGCCACCTGTGTCTGGTCTTTTTACTGACGTCTATGATGTCATGCCACCAAACCTCCAGGACCAGGAAAGGTCTTTAAGGGAGACCATAGCGACACACCGGAATGAGTACCCACAAGACATTCCTGTGTAGTCTGATTCTTGAGCACATAAACATGTGTTTATATTGGCAAAATGTACATGAACATGTATATCAGGAACAACGATTCTGTCTCTTGTATATGCAATCTGCAACCATTTATTCATGTTCTGAAGCAATAAAATGGTGTTATTTAGCCCTGTTCTGTATGAAGTGTCTTCTGTTGTACTTGTATTGGGTACTCGCTGCTAGCATTTGAAGGATTGGCATTACGCCCCATGGAAAAGATCATCATTACTCAATGTCTCAAAGGCTCACGTCTATAACAACAGTGTAGGCATAGGGTGCTGAATTACCGCCTCAGCAAGACAGATCCTTCGCTTTCAGAAATTGTCAAATATTTCAGTAATGAACTGTAACCTGTATCAAATTTAGATAGAGAAAGAGAGACATTGAAGATTTCGGGCAATTATGACAGATCGCATTATTTAGATTTATAGATTCCCCAATTGTATCTCATGGTCCTCTTGCAGAACTACAAGAGAAAAACTGCATCAAAGTTATTCATGAGATGCAGCACCCTGATAGCTACAATACACTATGAAAGGTGATTAAAGCATCAGTCTCCAAAAGCTGATCATGGAAACTCGAAAATATCACAGCGACGAAGCTTTCTCATCCAGAGACTCCTGAATAGCCTTCAAAAGGGAAGGCATCAGCTTCCTGTTCGTAGCAACTATACCATGGTATAAGTTAAGGTACTTCCCTTTGGAGAAATCCAAGGGGTTTCCAGCAGCATCACCGACGACACCTCCAGCTTCTGCAACAATCAATGGGTAAACGAGTGCCCAAGGTTAAGGGACTGAAGAAAGCAACTCAAAAGGAAAAGTACTAGGGCATCGATGACTTCCTTACCAGTAACGACAATGGCTCCAGCAGCATGGTCCCAAATTTTTTCACGATACCCTGCATGTGGGAATCGTAGATATATAGCACCATCCCCTCTGCTCAAAGCACCATATTTGGCCTGGCTATCGATCCTAACAGGTGGTGCTTTGACACCAAGTTTCTGCTCAACAAATTAAATGAGAATGAGATGTTTCTCCATTTAAGAACAAGTACAATTAAGCAAACATAATAAAGGGCAGAGAGGTTCATGACTGATCCTAAATCTTACCTTCGCTATGGAGCTAGTCAGATCATGCAAAGAATGAGCTGCTTCAAATGATTCAAAGAACGAAGCCTCTTCAGAATTTTCAATTGAACTGACATTCACCTAAGATAGTTGAAACCACAGATATATCATTCAGATATATGCAAACAACATTCTTGTAAAAATTGAAGCAGAGAAATCACATGAGCACATACTTTTACAGGTGAAGAACCATCAAAAGCCTGCATGTAAGTTCCTTCTCCGATGACAGCTGAGAAGAGACAACCTACTTGGCCGGCAGTTGATTGATGACTTTGCATGCTAATAGATGACAAAGGAAGATTTGGGCATGCCAAGACTCCAAGAACTACTTTTCCTTCATCTATCAAAGCCAATGCTATCGCATACTGGTCCCCTCTTACAAACCTATTCAAATAACCTCGTATGCATCAAATTCAGGATAGGATAGCAAAGAAAACAGGAGATTAGAGGTCAAGACTCGAAGTCAAGAATTTACATATTTAACAAAATGGAAGTTAAATCAACTCCGAGTGTATATAATCCACAAGGTCTGAGAAGATATAATTAGGAGGGATAATATGGGCGAGTGAGAATGAGAAAACTAAATTATTCATTCAGTAGTGAATCTGTTGTAAGCCTTCAGTCTTTGAGAATGTTGACTATACTGCAATATGTTCTACTAGTGAGAGCGTGGCGTATCATATATGCTTATAAAATTGGAGAACAAATCAATAGAAGCATGGGGATGGAAGTGATATAGTTCGAAACAGATTTACAGTTGAAACCACAGAGCAAATGATTTGTCTCCTAAATGCAAGCATCTACAGATATAACCTATCGCGTTCAAATATTCATATTAATCATGTCCATCATAAAATTGTAGCAATAGAAATATGTAACAGCTAAAGTTTTAATATATGTGCCATCTTTACTAAAGGAAAGAAGAGGGGAAGGCCGAAGGGGGCACATAGCCAGCAATTACACAAAAGTGGAAATTGAAAACATAACTGAGCTCATTCTACCAAGTGAGACTACCACAGAAATCTTTTGCCAGAAGAGTACACTCAAGATCAGCCCCCCGGAGCCATTAAAAAAAAAAAAAAAAAAGAAAAGAAAAAGAAAAAAAAGAGGTTCAACAGGATCATGTACATTTGCCAATATTAACAGAAATCTACACAATGAACGTGCATATCAAGAGAGAAGAATGAAATGGCTGGACAAAATAACTTTTTCAATGTATCAATGCATGAGTAACATATGAACCCCATAACGCAGTAGTTTTCACGATATTAGTATTCTTTAAACTTACCCTTTAGTGCCATCTATAGGATCCAGAACCCAGTGGCGACCTGAAGGACCTCCTTCAGACCTGCCATTATCTATTGCAGTAAGCACATCTTTGCCTGACAAAGGTGAAATACTATAGGAGTTGTCACTGGCAAGAGTGTCATTGACAAGCAATCTGATGCGCTCCAAAATTTCTTGTGCACCATCTTTCCTTAAATCCCCAGAATCCTGAAAGATTTAGAAGCTAAAAAGCAGGTTCAGGAATTCAAACATAGACGTTCAGCATTTTTTTTTTTAAACAACCACTCAGATGGAATCTTTATTATCCAGCCATAATGATTCGGACTTACCTCCTCCGCCACCATAGAGAATGGCTCTGCCGAAAGCTCATGTCCAAGCACAACGCTAACAACAGCTTGTGAGCCTGATAAATTCAGAAGTGATAAAAAAAAAAAACGTCAGTCATCTATTGCCATGAGTGTCATGACTTGAAAGCTGAAAAAAAACCTCCTAATCAGTCTTATTTAATCCTCTGATTTTGAACCTTAACAAGCTATAACCTATCAGCAGGACGACAACAACAACAACAAACAAACAAACAAACAAGCAAATAAACAAACAAAAAAAAAAAAAAAACATGAGTACGTCTTTGGAAAATTATTCAGTTAGTGTAAAGACATGAATAGTTATGTTCTTAATCTTGTGTGACGACTTAACATTGACAAGTTAGCATCAACAAACCAAAGACCCTTTATTTTCTAAGTTGGCTCTAGCCGTCTAACTTCCTCAAACATTCAACACATCACACTCTCGCCAGTATATACATAATCAGTAATGCAAATAGCCACACCACATGCCCACGGCTTCCACCAATGACCAACATGTATCTTTACAACATCCAATCAAACCCTATGGAGACAAAATTCAGGTAATAGGAGAAATTAACTCCGTATAGAAACTGTTTGATGACATGCATAGATCCAGAATCCACTGACAAAAGCATAAATGTACATCATAGTTACATCACATACCATAGTCAGCAACTGTTACAGGGCTCTTATCCAGTTTCGACTGTACATCAGATTGCGCTAGTGACTTTTGTACTTTCTGCAGACAGGGGCCAAAAAGTACAAAAAATAATCAGCATAAGCAACATTACACGCTATACACAGTGATCGAAGGCCTCAGAAAACAGTATAGTTCCACTGACAACATCAGCAAGCATGACCTTAAGTGTATCACCAATCTCTGACCAGAAAGATACAAATGTCATAAAATCCCATTAGAGACTCGCCACCATCGAAAAATGGCAAAACATAGCCAAGAAACCAAGTAAAACTAAGTGTGAGCGAACTGAGTACACTAGCTTAAAGAGATTTGTACCCCTTCCCTTCTACCATGTCAACACATTTTTGAATCTCGAAAGTTGATACAGTCACAAACATCTTTTCTATTCCTTCAAGGTGAAGATAGTATAAATCTAGGTTACGTGCCACAACATGTACCATCATCACATTATTCGCAATCGATACCCTAATCTCAAGCTGCTCTTTAGAACTGACATTTCAACAAATTGAAACATAGAGAGACTACGCACGGATTACCCAAAATGAAAATTGCTTTGAGAATCGCTCCGACTGACATTCAATCCCAATACACAGAAAGCCCAAAACTTTACTACTAGTATAATCATCACTGATCATATACTTACCAAATGTAATACATCAGGCTAAAATATCTACCTACACCAATTTCATAAAAGAAAAAAATCCCCAAAAACCATCTTATTAATCACAAATTCACAACTAAATTTACATCAATTCACAATTACTGATCTGGGTTTGCTTCAAACATCAATTTAACAAGGAAAAGACCAAATCTTTTCAAATTATCAGAGAAAATATGTAAAGGGCACAATCAATTAATCGAAAAATTCAAAGAGAAGTTAATAATCAGATATATATACATATAGAGAGAGAGAGAGAGAGAGAGGGTGCCTGGCAGAGACGGGAAGCGAGAGAAGCAGCTTTCTTGGCAGCAGCAAGCTCCTTTTGGTACGCCATTGATGAACAAGTGATGAGAGAGAATGCCCGACAAGTTTTTGTGTGTAGAGGAGATACGACGAGAGTTGGGAGGAGTGACTGACAACTTTTCACTCTGAAGCAGCTCAAGCTTATGTTATACATGGTGCGTCTGCTTTGTTTTCCCGGACACGGCAATGGTGACTAGTGAGTGGAGTTATTGATTGATTTAGTCGGATCATCTGTCGCATTTTGTGTTTCATTAATTATTTTATCAAAATTGATAGGTAAATGTATGAGTAAATAATCGACTAGTGTTTTAACTTGCGATTAGAAAGGGTATCGTGTATCATCACGTCGTATGGATTTGTGGTATAAATAAATGAATGGGTGGAGAAAATGAGAATTTGTATGTAGATATGATAATGACGGTAAACTGCTTTAGTGGACAGTGATTGTGATTTTTACATCGATTCGTTCATTTTACTTTTTATTAATTGAGCAATCTGCTTTATTACCTGCCTAGCTTTTATTCCAATAGTTTTTCTGGTCAACGAAATGACAAAGTAATTAACCAAACAAACTTTTGACTTCTCATCGAGTCAAGTGTCAACGAGCCATTAAATAACCGATGAGACTATCAAACAACCATTTTTCTCACTAATGGTAGTTAAAAAAGAAAAAGTTTTGCATTATCGTGATATTTGTAGTATTACTTGATAATAACTTGATATATGGAGTTATAGTAGTTTATGATCTAAAAATAGTTCATTATCTAAGCTAAAAGCTCTGGACACAATAAACCTGCTACTAAATGAATGGACAAATCAAAGGTAGCTAAAATTATGCTTTCTTAAGATTGTCACCCTTTTACCTCATGAATTAATAACTCCTAAAAATGGACAATCACCAACAATAAAAAGGAAGCTAGAAATAGAAAAATTGTTTTACACCCTTCACCTTCCTATGTAACCCCAACCATCTTTCTTAGGGTAAATTTTTGTTCTGATGGTTTTGTTAATTGGTTGAAAAGGCGGTGTAAAACAACTTTGTTAATTAAAAAGAATTTACATTTTACTTGTCAGAAGTTAGATGTGTTAAAATACGCTATAGGGGTAACTAGTTCACTTTCCCCAATCGGAAAAAAAAGTTTACCATACAAAGGTGAACATACAACATTTTTGTCTTGGGTAGCTCCTTGTTGTATAATTTATCTTGTTTCATAGTTTGATTTTCTTCTCTTTTTTTGTTTGAGAAGAAACTAAGGACAAGATGTCGAATAATACTTCTTCTGCAACCATAGGAGCAGGGACGGAGGGTAGCCCTATAGTTTGCTATGCACCCACAATGATAACAACAAATGGGGTGTGGCAAGGAGATAATCCATTGGATTACTCTTTACCTCTCTTCATCCTGCAATTAACCATGGTGGTCGTTACGACTCGTCTCCTTGTGTTCGCCCTCAAACCACTTCGCCAACCCCGTGTCATTGCTGAGATTCTCGTAAGTATTACTCCATATCCATTCGTGTATATCATAAGTTCGAAATTGATACTAAAATGATTTTGGTTATAGGTATTACCCCTAGAGACGAACTTGTTTCACGGAATAATTCTGTTTTCGTGAAACGGGTTCATCTAGAAATTTGTGAATTTTTTGAGGGGAAAAACATCCATGCATGCACAACCCTTCAAATTTTGATAAAAATGTGAAAATAATTGAAAAAAAAAACCCTGTAAAAAGTATGGAGATTGTATCAGAAATTACTTTCAAAGTACCATTGTAGTACTCCTGATATACCTGTACGCTTGCTTCTTATGCTACTAGGGTGGTGTGATACTCGGACCGTCGGTGCTGGGAAGAAATGAAACATTCGCCAAAGTGATATTCCCGCTAAGAAGTGTGATGGTGCTGGAGACCATGGCTAACATTGGCCTCCTGTATTTCCTCTTCTTAGTTGGGGTAGAGATGGATCTAGCAGTGATCAGGCGCACGGGGAGGAAGGCGATAAGCATTGCTATTGGGGGAATGATCTTGCCCTTTGTTATCGGATGCACATTCTCCCTCGTCATACAAACCACAGAAAAAGGACCGCACCAGGGAACTTTTGTCCTCTTTCTGGGAGTTGCCCTTGCTGTCACGGCGTTCCCTGTGCTAGCTCGGATTCTTGCTGAGCTGAAACTCATCAACACCGAGATGGGCCGTATAGCAATGTCGTCTGCACTTGTGAATGACATTTGTGCCTGGATTCTCTTAGCCTTAGCCATTGCCCTTGCAGAGACAGAAACCTCTTCTCTAACTTCACTCTGGGTGATTCTCTCAAGTATGGGATTTGTGGTGGTCTGCATCTTTGTGGTTCGGCCTGCCATCATGTGGATGATCCGACGAACACCAGAAGGAGAGCCCTTCAGTGACTTCTACATATGCCTCATCCTTACTGGGGTTATGATCTCAGGGTTCATAACTGATGCCATAGGAACACATTCTGTATTCGGAGCCTTCGTGTTTGGCCTCATCATCCCGAATGGACCTTTAGGCGTAACCCTCATAGAAAAGCTGGAAGACTTCGTGTCAGGGCTGCTTCTTCCTCTGTTTTTCGCGATCAGTGGCCTCAAGACTGATGTCACTAAAGTCAAAGGTACAAGTACTTGGTGGAATCTTATGATTGTCATCGTGTTGGCTTGCAGTGGCAAGGTTGCTGGCACTACTGCTGTCGCCTACTTCTACAAGATGCCACTCCGAGAAGGAATCACCCTCGGTCTGCTTATGAACACTAAAGGACTTGTTGAAATGATCGTCCTAAACGTAGGAAAGGATCAAAAGGTCAGACTCAAAACACCGAAATCATGTTCTTTAATTTCAGCTAACCATTTTGTTTCATTTTCAGAAAGAGGAAAAGGCAGGTTAGACATAGACTTAAAAGAAACGCAACTTAGCAACTAGAATTTGAAGCATTAGCAACAAAAATGAAATGATGAACTTTACCAGCAGCAGGCATTGGTTTTAAAGCCCCTCACATGACTAGAAGAACATCATCGAAAAATGTGTATCCGATGATCTTACAGAGCTTTGTTCTTGCAGGTGTTAGACGATTCATCATTTTCAATCATGGTAGTTTCAGCTGTCATAATGACTAGTGTCGTTGGTCCCCTTGTAACTACAATATATCGGCCAGCAAGGAGATTTGTGACATACAAGAGAAGAACCATACAGAGATCCAAGCCAGATGCAGAGCTGCGAGTATTAACTTGCGTCCACACTCCAAGAAACGTACCAACCATCATAAACCTCCTTGAAGCCAGTAATGCAACCAAAAGATCGCCTATATGCGTTTATGTCCTGCATCTTGTTGAGCTAACTGGGCGAGCATCAGCTATGCTCATAGTCCACAACACCAGGAAGTCTGGCCGGCCTGCCGTCAACCGAACCCAGGCACAATCTGATCATATCATCAATGCCTTCGAGAATTATGAGCAGCATGCCACAAATGTCTCTGTTCAGCCTCTTACCGCCATTTCCCCATATTCGTCAATGCATGAAGATGTTTGCAATTTGGCGGAGGATAAGCGAGTGGCATTTATCATCATCCCCTTCCATAAGCAACAAACAGTGGATGGGGGAATGGAATCAACCAATCCAGCATTCCGGATGATCAACCAGAATGTATTAGCCAATGCCCCTTGCTCAGTCGGAATCCTTGTTGATAGAGGGCTAAGCGGTTCCAACCGCTCTGCAAACCAGGTGTCACATAATATAGCAGTGCTCTTTTTTGGTGGGCCCGATGACAGAGAAGCACTTGCATATGCCTGGAGAATGTCAGATCACCCTACCACCACAGTAACAGTAATGCGATTCATACCTGGTGATGAAGCATCCAGGACAGCAGTAGAGCCTAGTCGCGAGCCCAATGATCCGAGGGTTTTGACTGTGATGACTGATGGCGAACATGAGAGGCAACAGGATGAGGATTATATTAACGAGTTCCGCTCGAAGACTGCCGACACTGAGTCCATCACCTATGTTGAGCGTATTGTAAACAATGGGGAGGAAACAGTGGCCTCCATAAGATCAATTGAAAGTGTTCATGATCTGTACATAGTCGGTAGAGGGCAGGGCATGATTTCACCACTAACAGCAGGTCTAACAGACTGGAGCGAGTGTCCTGAGCTTGGAGCAATAGGTGATATGTTGGCATCATCAGACTTTGCAGCAACAGTTTCTGTGCTAGTGGTGCAACAATATGTTGGGGCTGGACCACATAATGACGCTTCTGCAACTCCTGACAGTCCTGCAGGTCAAATTGATATTGATGAGCAGTTGAACGCAGGAATACATCAGATGAATCACCGACAAACTCCGGCAAAGGGTCAGAATATATTTTAACCCCTAAGAATATGACACTAAAACTAGAAACACCTCACCAGCTGAGAAGTCGTTTGTACATCTGTTACAAAGCAAATGAAGCATTGTATTGTGGCACGTCTTAGCTCTAGTTTTAAAACTAGTTTAACATCTTTAAAGCCTTTGATTGCAAATGAGAAGACGTTAAACATGAGAGACTCCATTTATCGGAAGATTTTACCCTCCCCCACTATATGTGACCCCTCTCCCAATACTAATTCTGGAGATTTAACACACAAATATTTCTTAATTAGCACAGTTTTCGTTGTCTTACTGGTGAAGAATTCAAATACTCTGAAAGAAGTCAGCATAATCTTATGAAGCAGTATTAACACAGAGGAGCAAGTTATGAATAGACACATTTGTGGTCGTTTGGTTGCATAAGGGAATTTGGAATTCCCATGAAATTTCGTTTCCCATGATTTTTAAATTCATGGGAATTTCTCAAAATTGTTTGGTTGGATGTAGGAAGTAAATTCATGTAGGAATTGGCAATTACCAAGGGGGGGCTAGGTAAGCCAATTCCTCCATTTTGTTGAAATTAGAAATTCCCATGATTTCTCAATTCCTATGAATTTAGCTAACCAAACAACTCAAAATTTTCCAATTCAATTCCCATGATTTTGCTTGACAACCAAACGACCACTTAAGGTTAAAAAAGGCCAGCCCGGTGCACATTGGCGTCACCGCTAAGCGAGGGTCCCGGGAAGGGTCCCACCACAAGGGTGTAATGAGGGCAAACCTTCCCTTGTCAATTTATTTGACAAGAGGCTGCTCCCAGGACTTGAACACCTTTACCAGTGCGCCAAGGCTCCCCTTCGACCACTTAAGATTTAAAAAAAAAAAAAAAAAAAAAACTGGATAAGCACACGTTCCGTAACCTGTCAATAAGCACTATGTGAGGGTAAGACCAGTATAAATAAATATTTAGCTAGAGACAATTCAGGTAAAATCGGCCTTATGCATCTTCAATAAGCAAACAAATTCTTGCGTATTGCACAGCGAAGCTAATTTGAAAAGTTTGGGGGATTATAAAAGCGGCAAGAGGATTTGACTCTCTTAATCAGTGCATACAAGAGTTACTTGATGAACACCTAGTTTGCAATTGAAGATAATAAGAAGCGAGTCAGAAACAGACCTACAAAGACACAAAGATTCTCCAAAAGCAAGTTCTGCTTGGTGCTTCTCAATAAGATACGACGTGTGAACGGATATATTTCCTCCCTGTTCTCTATGCTTCATACTGGATCATGTCCAAGAACCAAAATCAATACATTGAAGTGATATGTCACCTACATACAGATCCTTTAAGTGTTGCCCGCACAATCCTATTCGTCTTTTATTCAAACTGGGATGAATACAACTGGAGAATCCTGTATTCCAACTAGGAAACTTCTGTCTTTCCATCACATGAACAATGTAAACACACGGTGCTGGCGCAGAGCAACCAATAACAAAGCAATCACATGGTCTTGACTGGCTCACTGTTCTTGCAAGAGATAGTCGACACACCCCGCTATAAGAGATGCCAAACATCAATCCCTCATCACAATCCAAATCAAACCAATCCAAATCGTCACCCTCCATATCCTGGCAAAGTGGAATTCTGCTCAGCTCAGACTCAAAACACCTTTCTATCTCAGACTCATGTATTCTATATTTTACAGCAAGGGTGCGGATGCAAGACATCCTAACTTGACCTGAAATAATGAGCCTTAACTCTCCAAAATTATCACACTCACTGTACCATCTCACCCATCTACGAACTATACCACAAAACCAGTCAACAATTTGACATTTATCCTGTAAAATGAGTGCAGGAACTGCACAGGCATATCCTCTGGCATTGACAATTCCATAGCGTAAAAGGCGCTGCTTTATCAAACTGACAGGTGCTAGAATCTTAGTCGTGGTCTGACATTCCTGCGACAGGCCAGAACTTGGTAAAAGGGAAAGAAGAGATTCAGTTTCTGAGCAGCTGTATTCTTCTACAAGTCTCTGAAACGCGTAAAATGAATCTTGCAGTGCTGGAGGAAGTGAAGGTTCAGCAATGCACTTAGATAGGATGTATTCCTCACTGCTGATATTGTTTTCCATTATCTCTTGCATCCAAATTTTTAGTAAGTCCTTGTACCAATGATCCGTTTCCATGCCAGCTTTACGGTAGTGGGAAATTTTGCTCATAAGCAAGTTATTACCAGTTAGATGTCTTATCTCTGACTCCTTAGTCTTTTTCAAACCATGAGCTAACCACTTCTTACCTAATCTAACAGTACCAGCATCCCATACTTCTTGTTTTTGTAAAGCAAATAATTTCACCTTCTCCTTTAGCTTATGGATGGCTCTCACTGCAAGACTATCTTCAATGGATTTAACAACTGATGCGCCACAGAAATGAAGGCCATTGCGGTGATTACACGGAACTATTTCGGAATCGCTATTTGTACCTAAAAGAAGGCAATCCTGAAGGTAGTTCTGTACCTCAGACTTCAACGAGAATGCAGCATCTTCGGAACCAGACACTGCAAAAAATATCTCATCCATGAAACGACAACAATGTACTCTCACACCAGAACTCTTAGAAGCAACATCTCTATCTGTATTGTTTTTTATTTGCCTCCTGAACCAATTACGCAGCTTTGACTGTGGCTTTTTTTCATCCCACACAGTGACTGAATCAAGAGCCTCGTATTTCAATGACATTTTGTGGAACTCATCATCAAATAAATCAAGATAAATATTCATCAATACAGGGGTTAAAACTCCCTCTTGTGGGAGACCTTGACCTTTAGGGAAACCCCCAAATTCAAGATTTAAGGCTTGTGCGTCAAACATTCTCTGGATCATCCTACTTAGTTGGGGATCCTCAATCTTGTCCTCAATAGTTAAAATCAACTTCGCAAGTACTGAAGAATCAAGCTTCTTAGTTACAAGCACAGAGAACCACCAATCAGGGTTTTTGATCTCCTTGCAAATATACTTAAATGCTGATGATCTCCCTCTTCCACTTCGACCACCATGACAAATCTTCGAGAAGTGAGGCTTGTACACAACTTCCAAAACTATCCTCATTGCTTCTTGAACTACCTTTAACTTCAACTTAGGAAGCACAAGTACTTCTTTAGTATCACGGCCCTTTGTCGAGACAGTGAACGTATTAGCTTCAACATCAAACTCCCCATCAACAAGCTCTTTCGACAATGACTCAAAACATATACCAGCATCCTCAGATGTAGTCACATCCACATTCGAGCATACTCTAATACAATTATACGCATCCACTAGAGTCTTAGGATCAGCAACCACCTTCCTAAAAACATCATGAAACTTCCCATTCACATAATGCTGCTTCACTCTCTTCTTTACCCGCAATTCGAGCATTCGTTTCATGGAAACCCTACTTGTCAAAGGTTTAACATTGCCCTGAACCTCCTCACTAGATGAAGACTCAACAACAATTGATGCTAAACTTTTTGCTAAAGGCATTTTCACAACACCATCATTCTCATTTCTTTGAAAGCTTGAGAAGTAAGCTTCACAAGCATGAAATCTACCCACATAACTTCCTGACAAAATTCACCCAATATAAAATTTACCCATGATTTTTACCATCGTAACTAAGCAAATAACAAAAGCACTAACCTTTTAGCATCAAACAATTAGAAAAAACACAAAAAAAAAATAAAAAAAAAATTACTTCATTACATTCACATGATTACAGTAAAAAAAAAAATATTGCAAAATTTACTGCTATTAATTTAGGATGAGAAAGAATTACTTACTTGGAGTAACAAGCAATGGAACATTGATTACAGAAGAAATTGGATGAGGGAAAGTTTGAAACTTTGAGAAAAACAACCATTTTCTGCTGATATTTGTGAGCCTCAAGTTGGAGAATAACAACATCATTCAAATTCACTTCGGAAAATATGCCCAGTAATTTTATAGTCAAAAAATTACTTTGCCCAGATTTTAATTTTACATTTTTCTGAAGGGGAGTTTGGTGGAGTTTAGAGAGGAAGGGGCTACTGTGGTAGCAGTTCGAAACTTCGGTTTTTTTTTTTTTTTTTTTTTTGTTTGCTCTTTACTACGGAGTAGTGTTTAATGTTAATGGCCTAATGGGTCGGGTTCGGATCAAGGGTAGGCGTGTAACTAATTGATCGTGTTCTGTATGTCTATGGGACAAGAAAATGAAGAACATTACGTTGATCTCAGATTCAACCCTAGGCGAATGAGTAAAACTATAACCCATAACTCATGAGTTACTTAGGAAATTTTCCTTTCACACAAGTAATAAAAGGTGTAACAAAACTTAGTTCTAGCCGAAAATTGCACAAAATTGTCTTACTGTCACATATTTGTTCACATATTACTCGAACCTGCATACTTCGTTTTAGACAAAGAGAACATAAAGTAGGCGAATCGAACACTTGAACACGTACTTACGTCGGCGTGTCTCAAAACTTCGAATAGGGTAGTTAAACTGGTGCATACTGGACAAAATACAAACGAATGTAACCGAACAAGACTTTCCTTATTTGCCCCAAATATCTTTGCCGCCTTCCCATAAAATCCAATTTAATTTTTTTTTTTAATTGGAGACACACACATCTGACATCCCCCTTGTTCAAATCAGCAGCAGCAGAGACATGCCACAAGGTTTGAGCTTCAAGTTTCTTATGATGATAATCATATTAATTGTAATAAATAGTAATAATAATTAATGGAATTGTTGAGTGATTATTAATGTTTTAATTGCAGAGTTACCAGGGTTTTATTTCGACCCAGAAAAGAATAGATACTTCTCCTTGAAGGGTCAGATTCCTGGGACTTTCCGTAAACCACCTGCTCCTCCTCAGAAGCCTGTTTCACCACCTGCCCAGGTCTGTTTTTTCCCCAATTTGTAGGGTTTTTGTGTTCAAATTTTATTAAATTTGAGTTTTTTTTTATGAATACCCAGTTTATAGAATCTTGATTTTTGCTGAATTTGGTTGTTTATGGGGTTAAATCAAGTGAAATTGTCAGTTGGGTAGGTGGGTGTGTAACTTTGGTGATTGTAAGATATTTTTGGGGGTGTAATTTCCTCAAAGTTTGGTTCTTTTTGGTGATTTGGTGAAGACATTGTGCAATGAGCTATTGATTTGGGTTGTTTATGGCTTGAATTCCGAGCGATGATGTTAGTTGGCAAGGATATTTCTTAATGATTTCGGAACAATGCTGAAACATTGGGGTCTTTATTCATGTTGATTTGGGTTGTTTATGGCTTTGCGAGCGATTATGTCAGTTGGGAAGTATATTTGTTAATGAGTTGGGAATAGTGCTGAAAGTTTTGGGTTACGAAATTGCATATGATTATGTTTGTTCGTGTTGAATTGTTCCGTTTTAATTTGTAATTTTGAAGGACCTGAAGGATCAAGCCTGTATGGGGATTGGAGTGAATGCAATGTGTGCAATTCCATTTTATATTGGGGATTGATACTAAGGTTATGCTTGGGATTTACGGCAAGAACTAGGAATCTTGTTGTTCCATTGCCGTGTCTGATTGTTGAAAAATTTGTATAGGGAGAAAGCCCACATAAGAAGGGTCTTTCCAAGCTGCTTCACAATAGAGAGCTATATGGTAGTATAATTAATGTCAGCAGCCGGAAGCGGAACTTTGAAGAGGAATACAGGAAGAAGTTCGTGTCTAAACCAAAGGTATTTCCCTTATGCATATATTGATGCTTGTATTTTGTGTATTCATGTTTGTAACATATACTCCTTCACCCCTTCGCTATCTTAAAATGCTCATCATAATTGAACTCTCTTTTTAGTACAATATTGGGTTCACACTTCACGGTGATATTACATTTTGCTAAAATGTATGGTTTATTCCCATAAATGAAAATTCCTTCAGAACTTCTCTGGCTATTTAAGTCATGGTGGTGTATTGTCCTATGTTAATTTAATTTATCTTGCGCCTGATAAAGTGCTATGCTGTAGGTTTGGAGCTATCAGGATGACAAGATTAATGCACATTCATTGTCCCTATTAAACATAAACGTGGACACGCCTGAGGGGCAGTACAGAACAGATGCTTTATTGACAGGTGGTGACTTTTTGAGGTAGGTTCGCTCCACGTTTCCCTGATCCTTGAAAATCCTCAGATTCTTGTGTTTTCGTTCGAATCTCAAATATGACTCAAAAACCAGCGTTTCCCTCCCTTGTACCTCCTCTATTTGGTCTTTTTTTTCTTAAGACTTGACGATAATCATACTAAGACTTTTGTGATTGTCTTGTCTAAGAAGTAGAATGGTGGTTTGAAATAATAGGATTGATCTCATAGTCTAACCACTACCCCATAATACTTGTATTATGTTACTCAGACACGGTCGGAAGTGTCAAACGCGGGTTCGTGTCAGGGTGTCAGACATGGCTATTTTATAAAAAAAAACTTGATTTCTTGGCCGAAAATAAAGTGTGTAGGTGTTGTGTCGGCCATATGTCAAGTTCGACACACGACACGGCAGGTAAATGGAGTGTCGAAGTAACATAGCTTGTATGATGTGTTGCCGCCTACACAAAGTGTTCATTCTTTCATTTTATGAAATAATGGTAGCATCTCCAGTTTTTTTTTGTAAGTTGCCTACTTACCTTTATTGAGTTGTTTCTGATGTGATTGTTCTTTTTTGACACTTCAGTTTTTGGTTGCAGCCTTTTCAATATTGGAAACCTTGGTGAACATTTCAATCATGGTGAAAACACCACTGCTGACTTTATTTGGCCTAAAGCCAATGAAGCAGATTGCTCTGGTATGTCAAAAGACATTCGGAAATTCAGTGGTTCTACAGTTTATATGCCTTCAACCATCTCTTGTATAAGTATGCCACGAAGAGGACCCTTCCATGAAGATACCGGTGGTGCGGCGGTAAAACATGCATTGTATCCACCCATGTTGAACCACACTTACATATTTTATACATATCTGATTAACCTGGCCAGCCAATATCTAGCAGCATATAAAGAATCAATAGTCAGTACTTTGTCGACTGCTTTACTTTTATTTAGAATCAACACTCAAATGAGAATGCCTTTCGGTAACTGTGGACTTTTTGATGGAGTACCTGTTAATTTAAACCTTTGAATATTTTCAGTCGTGCTTTTATAGTTGACTTTATCTGATTTGAACTTTATATGGCGCCCTTGCGTATTGATGTTTCTTTGAAACTGATTGTGTTTTCTGGTTAGTTGTAAATTTGCAAGTAAAAATCTGAGACCTAATCTTCTGGTTTCCTCTGTGATTCGTTTTAGATGGCAAATGGCAATTTCTTACCAATTTGAAATCTCTTAATATTCATTGTTGATCTCAAGTCTGGATAAAGGAGGAGAGTTGTGGTATGCATGTCTGCCATGTTAAGACATTATTTCATCTCACGATACCATCTGTTTAACGTGGAATCACAGTTTTGTCTGTTATTTACTTGATAGTTACCTGAAGTTGTCTCAAATCTTAGTGTAATAGACCAGCCTACCTGAAGCAACCAAGCTCACCCTACCACATAGTATACAGCACACATATTCCAGATGGAGTGGAAGTGGAAGTATATCTGTCTTGCTGTAATAAGTGGGTTTACTTGGGGAATGCTCTAGAAGAACTTACAAGGAGAGATGTTCATGATATCAGTTTTTTCATATTCCCCTAGTTAGTTGTGGAGTCAGGGAGTGTAAGTACCACTCCAAAGCCCCTTTATTATCCTTTCTTACCCTTGTTTATAAGCTTGTATTGACCTTACACAAAGGTGGGGGACCGGGTACAAATCTGAGGAGACGTGGGATCTCTGTACCTTTTGCTCTCACCCTTCACATCCTGTTTGCCACTGTTCGAAATTGGTTTTTCTATGTCTATGCTGCCTTTATTTTTTATTTCTGTTAGCTCTTCACTTGTTGAGATCCATATTTTGATTTCTTGAAAGTGTACTTGAAATTCGGATACATCAGTTTCCCATTTACTTTTCTTTAACATGAGAAAAGAATTACCACTTTGGGATCGGAGTTACATGGTGGTGCACTTTCTGTTCTCAATCTTGCTGATCCAGTGGATTATTCCAATATTAATATTACTCGGAGATTGCGCACACTCACCTCACTCAACTGTACTATCTGGGGAGCTGATGTCAATTGCAGTGGTAACAAAGCTGTTGTTGGTAAGTTCATTAAGTCTGTTTAATATATAACCTTCTCCAAGACATGATCTTTTCATAGCCACTTCAGTGTGTTTAAAGTTGCATCAAAAGCTCATTCAGTTGAACCACAGGACTTGTCGTCCTTTTCTGAATAATTTGTTTTTTTGTTTTTTTTTTTTTTTTTTTTTTTTAATTAGAATGTGAAGCTTCATACTTATATTTGTATAATGCTAATCTGCTCTCATTGGCACTTCATAGTCACCAACCTTGGAGCTACATTGGTAAACCTGGAGACCGCAGTATCATCAGTGATATGCCGTAGTAAGAGTGATGTCTTATCAGTGCAACTACTTCAGTCGGTAATATAGGTGTCTTGAGTTCCATTTGAGTACCATTAAAGTGCTTTAGTGGACACAAGGCTTCCAAGTACTCTTTTTAATTATGGTGCAGCTAAAGAAGAAATTGTAACTTATACATTGATGCTGTAGGGCAATATCGCGCTCTGTGGACTGAGGAATGGAGCTATAGTGACACTGGATGTTCGCAGGCAGAACCGTGAGATGGCTCGGCATAGAATTACGCATCCTTCTCACGATTCAACTAGGAGTAGAATTGTTCAGAGGACGAGCAAACCGTGGTTTACGGTAATTTGATACGACGTGTTAACGATACTTTCTTTTTGCCTGTAGTGATTCCCCTGGTTCTCTTCTGGTGTATCTTCTTCCCTATCGTCATTAAAATCTTCCTTTTCATAATCTGAAAAACAGATGTGACCCCCTCCCCCCTCACCTAGCTATAGTTGGTTTAGTTTGAGGCACTGGGGCACAGTTGATGGTTTATCCTTTGTATTTTGTATTCTGAAAAATAAAGCTGTCACTTGCCAAATGCAAAAAGAAAATTGCTGTTCTTCCATTTCTGGCATATATTCGTTGTATTTGTTTTTTCCAAGCCAATAATGCCTTCGAGCCCCATGTTGATACCATGTTGATACTTGATAGGATGAACATTTATCATAGGGAGGGGTGGGGAAGGAAGGAGAGAAATGGTGGAGCGGTGGCTGTTTACAAATTATCTCCAGCCTCCTGACCTTGTGGGTCTGTCTGTAATTATAAGGAACCTTAAGCCTTGGTTATATAAGGAAAATTAACCATTTTGGTGTCATACATGGGTTTGCCGTTTCTTTCCTGCGTTGATGCTTAAATCTGTTGTAAACTTTATATTGTTGCTGGTACAGATTAGAGGAAACGTACAACCTTCTTGTACGACGCACATGTCTTCGTCAATTTGTTGGTTAGTTGCCCTAACGAGAGCTTAGCGTTTGATATTTATTTATTTATTGTCTTACTAAGCTTTCACATTCCTAACGCTGTAGCTTGGAAGCACTTCAGACGTACGACCAATACTTCTTGGCAAGCTCCATGGACGGATCGGTTAGTAGCTATTGAATAAAATTATCAATTGAGAATATATCTTTAGTGACCATATTACATGCCTGCATAAGTACGGACTGGATTTCATGTTTAAGCAATGACTCTTTCTGCTAGTTGGTGCAATTAATTGATCATTGCTTTTTTTTGGCATCCTGGGATTCCTGGTTTATTTCTGGAAAGTTGGCTGAACTCTATAATAAAAGGCGTTATATCTTAAACGTTGTTAGTAATATTCAGTCTAGTTCCTCTACGGTAGAGACTGTTTGGGTCTTATGACCTCAGAAGCTGACAAGTTGTACTCATTAGTCATTAGACCGCATCCTTACATTTACCAACCGTCTGATATTTATGTAAAATTAGAACCTTGTGGTCAGGAATCTTGTTTTTTTTCTTTTTTTAATTATGCGGAGTGTCCTATCTCTTGATATTTGAATTCATCAAGCTCATGATTTGCAGATCAGGTTATTTGATCATCGCCTGACCACTCGAGGCCCTGTACAGTCTTACGAAGGCCATGTGAACTCCCACAGTCATATAAAGCTTGCAACTGATGCAAGTGAGAGATTTGTAATGTCAGGTATGGACAGTTGTACTTTAACTTGTCTACTTGATCATTTTAGGATATAGCTTTGGGAGTTTGGAGTGAGATAGCTTTGCGCTTTTGTCTAACTATAGGAGGCGAGGACTGCAAAATGCGCATTTGGAGCATCAAATCTGGTGAACTGCTGTTTGAGGAGAAACTTTCTGGTTCTATCCCTCTGACCTCTTGCTGGCAAGGAAATGGAGGTATGGAACTGTAGAAATATCGTCTTCTTTCACATCTTCCTTGTTCATATAAAAATATGAATGCGACCTTTGTCTTGGTCCTGCTGTAGTCTTAACTTCCTCTGAAATCTTGTTAGGGTTTTCAAATTCTGCTGATGAAATGCAAAATTTGGAAGATGTCCATGACACACAAACTCGAAAGTGGGACGCATGGGTGGGATCCGCTGAAGGCTTACTTCGGATGCAATTTTCTGGATGATCTACCTCTCTCCATTCCATCCCCTGACCCTTCTAGTGATCTTCTGAGAAGATTGCCCTCATACAGGTGTGATCAGCCGGACAGCAGTCGTGATTTCTGCAACCCATGGCGGGTAGTCTTTGTATGTTAGGAACTAAAAGTACGATGATACGAAGTTAGGGCTGTTAGGATAGTGAAATAGTGATACGACACCTTCTCGGAATAGCGAGATACGACAGTGACACAGGGAGGTAGGCCAGTATGCATACGCTAATATTACTCGGTAGACTAGACATAGATAGAATGCACTAAACTCTCTGTTTATAAATCTTTATCCGAAAATTTTGTCAAAATGACTACTTTAAATTTTAATCTGAAAATACGATGCAAGTAGTGTTGATGGTGCGAGTCTCACAACGACTGCACCAGTTTAGATCATCGCCCTTAGATTGTTGCCTTTCCCTATACCATTGTGAATTTGTGATAGAGTTAATAATGAAGCTTCGACATTCAAATTGCGTTACAACAACCGATATTATCCTACTTTTTTTCGAAAACGTCATGTATTCGATATTCCGTATCATACAAGATTACTTATATTTTAGAAATCTAAAAAAATTCAACAACTTTTGCTGAGTTTAGAAATCTCACTTCCACCCTAAACGATATCACAACAGCGAGTTATGCCGAACACGATGACAACGATAACAAACATAGTATCTCCCGAACTGTTGCATAGGTGGCACAACTCCACTTTAACTGAAGAAAACAAAGAAAGGAGAAAAAGAAACATCATAGTACCCGACATTATTCTCGGCGGTTTGCTTCTCTCTTACACTTTCTCCATGTTTCCTTCTCCAACAAAAGAAAAAAAAAAAAAAATCAAAAATCCCTAATCCCCAATTTAATTTTTTCGATTGAGAATTAAAAGTAATCATCTTTCATCGATCTTAATCCTCCAACATTGCATCATATTATCATAATCGTCAACAATACTAATCCCAGGTAATAGTTTTTTCTCTCCCTTCCAGAATTTCGTAATTAATGGCGATTTTTTTTTTATTAGATTTGATTTGATTTGATTAATTTGATTTTGGGGGTTTAATTATGAATTTAAAGATGGATACGTCGCCGGAATTCGAGTATTTATTCAAGCTGTTGATGATCGGAGATTCGGGCGTCGGAAAAAGTAGTCTTTTGTTGAGCTTCACTTCCGACACTTTCGAAGATCTCTCTCCTACTATTGGTACTTCCTTCTATTTCACGCTAAATTTTTCTGTTCTTTGTCTTTTATTAGGGTTAAAGTTAGGGTTCTTGGATAATTTGATTGCGTAATTGTTGTCGGTTGGGGTGAGTTTTAGTGTAATTTTCATGGGTTTTGTGGAATTTTGGCTGATTTGGGGTTTTTAAGTGGTGGTGAATCTGTTTATTGAGTTGCATTGTTGAGTGTATGTATATGAAGTTGAGCTGAGAAGGTTAACATGGCTAGTTTCGCCTCTTTTCGGACATCAGTTATCGATATTCGACACCCATTATTGACTGGAATTTGCTCCACCGTCTGTTGGAACTTAATTGTGTCCTGCATGGCTGCATGTATCTTTAGCACAATGTTCTGTTTAGTGCTATACTGGAAATCTGATGAAGAGAAGGTGGTGTTAGGATCGGGCAAATTCTTACTGTTTTCACGAGTTGTATGCCTTCCTGCACGGTTCTGTGTCATGTGCTTCCGTTCTCTCTTGTACTCTCCTATGAAGTGGCAAGAAACAATCGCAAGAAGAGGAGATCATTTCCCTACCTTTCATTCGACTGTGGTATGGATAGTAAGTAGGAAACACATTTTTGATGATTGAAAGATAGAAATCGTCTTTTTACGGGCTAAAAACGTTTGGGGTGCTCAGTTAGAAGGGTGGTTGGAAGTGAGGTTTACAGTGTAGGTATATTGATTAAGCTTCTAGCTGTTCTTTTGATACCTTAACCCTTAATGTCATGTCTAAAATGATTGAACATTTTGTGATTTACTATATATGAAATCACTATGGAAGATAATTGCAAACGTATTAATAGGGTTTTAAGAATGAACGACATTTTGTAATGGAGATAACTATCATTTTGGTGTGAATGGCTATGCGGTTTTAATTAGATGATTGGTTGATGTCAATACCAAGGTTTGGCTCAATGTGAAGGATGGGGTGGGGGGGACATATTGTTAGGGTACCTTTGATATTTTAGACTAGTGGGTCTTCTTGTGGATGGATGGCTAATAGTAATATGGGTGCTGGTCTTAAGTGACAATCTAATTTGTCCTGCACTCTCTCTTTGTAACTGGCTACGACACTTGGGAATTAATTGGCACTGAATGCATTGGATAAACAGATGTTTAAGGTTGAAAACTGTGGGAAGTGATTATGCTTCTGCCATTTGAATTTAAAGCCGAATCAGTAGGAAAAGATTATTTGATGATCGGTGTACCCGTACAGCAGAGCAGCGTCTTTTAGTGCCTGTTTCATCGTAGCTGTCTGCTTTACCTGTCATTTTCTACTTGTAGGTGTGGATTTCAAGGTCAAGTATGTAAACATTGGGGGCAAAAAGCTTAAGCTTGCCATTTGGGATACAGGTAAACATCTTGTACTCTTGGGTGATCTATGAAATCTTTCTTGTATAATTTATTTGCTATATTTATTTGCATGTGTTTGTGTTCTGATTTATCATGTTGATTTAGTTCGCACTTCATTACTGGTCTTTTGAATGTCTTAAGTTTAAAAAAACAGTTTTTGGGACCGTGAAATGAGGTGGAAAATGTTGGAAGGAGCTCTCTTATTTGCTTTTTATAGTTGATTGCTTTCTGAAAAACATGTCTTTCTGCATGTGATTTTCCGGCCATTTGAACTTTCTTCATCAAGTATTGATAGCCTCTGTTAAAGATTCCAACTTGTTTTGACATTATAGGCTGTTGTCTATTGTTGTGCCATTTGGATCAGATATACGGTCACTGCCTGTGTTATGTCAGTGACAACATCTGTTATCAATATGTAAAGCAGACATTTTGAATTATACAGCTATAAAGTCTCAAAAATAGGAGACTGCTGACTTGCAATACCCCCCCCCCCCGAGAAAGAAGACCAAAAAAGGAAAAAAGAAGTCCAAAACATTAGAAGGTTTAAGATTTGAGATTGTATTGTTCAAACATTGTACTTCTATATGCTCTGGAATTCATAAGATTCAGAATTGGCTTGGTTATGACGCTGTTGTGTCTGATGGGAACAAAGTTCTTTTAAGAGACAGGTTTGATGTATCATTATAATGATGTTAAATGTGTTTTCTTGCAGCTGGTCAAGAAAGATTCAGGACATTAACCAGCTCATATTATAGAGGAGCTCAAGGAGTCATCATGGGTAATATTTGCATTCTTTTTCTTTATAACGTTTTTCTATGTCTTCGTGGAGGAATTTTTGAGACTACTGTTGACATGAATACCGCATGTGAGTGTCCCACATTGGAAAAAAGAGGAGAGAGTTGATATGTTTATAAACCAAGGAGTTACTCCACCTATGGCCAATTGGTTTTAGGATGGAACCTCCTTGGGTTTATGAAGCGGACTCTCTCTCCTCCGTGCGTATGTGGCTCAGGCCCGATCGTGGTTCAACATGGTATCAGAGCCCATGGTTGAAGACCTGGGACTCAAGAAGACAAATTGGGCTCGTTGCAGATGGATTAAGTTTACGCAACCGAAGAAACCTATGAGAGCTCCGGTTTGCGATGTCACCGATGAGAGCTAGAAGAGCCCTGGTGAGCTTGTAAAGGCCAGTCTGCGCAGATGGGACAAATATGTGGAACCGAAGAGAGCTAGAAGAGCCCCGGTTAGCCACCAAGCCCAATTTGCTAGTAAAAGGGGAACTCACATGTGAGGGGGAGTGTTGACATGAATACCACATGTGAGTGTCCCACATTGGAAAAAAAGAGGAGAGAGTTGATATGTTTATAAACCAAGGAGTTACTCCACCTATTGCCAATTGATTTTAGGATGGAACCTCCTTGGGTTTATGAAGCGGACTCTCTCTCCTCCGTGCGGGTGTGGCCCAGGCCCGATCGTGGTTCAACAATTACATTGCATTGAAGGCCTGATAACTTCCATCAATCATGTTTGAATGATAGGTGCTCCAAATTCGTCTAGTACATTAGGTTGTATAGGTCCTCTGGTTTCTGTGTTAATGAACCCTTTCTTGGACAGACTAAGAGTTTAGGGAGTTATATAAGTCCGTATTTTGTGAGCACTCCTCCATAGGTATTTAGCTCTATAATTTTGACAAAAGCCTTACCTCTAGGGTCTTTCTCAAATATTTGAGACATTTTTGTTCCGGGACCATTAGCCTGGTTTTTGGCAATTTTGGCTATTTAGGCCATCTTCTTTAAACTGCTTAATCCTTCTCAAAAACCGACCATGGACACCCTGAGTGCCCTTTATGAATTCGAGGGTCGGTTCTCTTTTTTGGGAGTCTTTTAAACCCTTCTGCCTCCCGTCATCCATTAAGGCTCGCGTGTATCTTCGAATGATTTGGGCACTTATCGTAGGTTTTTTGCTCTAATTTTTTGCTTCAACACATAATATGACCCCTAAGAGCTACTACAAGAATTTGAGTCATTTTTGTTTTTGTGTCATTTAAAGCCAAAATCCTTGGATTACATACTTCTGTTTCGGATCAGTTTTGACCACTTTTTTTAAAGTAGCCAAATGTACCCGAAAGTTTTCAAGTGACAGCCTTTGCGTGTCCATATTTGATATGAGGGCCAGTTCCCTTATTTGGGTAGTTTTTTTAAGTCCATTAGGCATATGTCACCAGATGAGTTTAGTGTGCGTTTTTTGGCTGGTTTCAGGCATTGGTCATAAGTTGTTTTAGCTCTAATATTTGCCAAAATATGACCTTTAGGACTCGCTAAAAAATCTGAGGCATATTTTGTTATGTTGCCATTTTGGGCCAAAATTTGCGAACTATATTTTTATAGCAGCCTAATGTTTTCAAAAGTTATCAGGGGCAACGTGTGATTCCCCTTATTTGAGATTAGGTTCGGTTCCCTGTTTGGGTAATTCTTTTAGCTCATTCGGCATACATTACCCAATGAGGCTAGTATGCTATTTACCCCAATATTTGGAACCTACCATAGCTTTTTGGCTCTAATATCTTGATAAAACCCATAATATGACCCTTAGAGGCTTCTATAAAAATTTGAGCCGTTTTTGTTCTCGAGCCATTTTTGACCAAAAACAGTGGATAGCCTTCGATTTTATTCAAATTTAGCCACCTTTTCCAAATTATTAACTTTATCCTAAAACATCAACGTAGAGTCGTAGACACCTGAAAGTGCCCTTGATGAAATTGGGAGATGTGAGTTCTGTCCTGTGGGGGTCTTTTAAGCCCCACTTTATCTTAAAACATTAACGTAAACACCCTGAAAGTGCCCTTGATGAAATTGGGAGGTGTGGGTTCTGTCCTGTGGGGGTCTTTTAAGCCCTTCCGTCCTTATCTACAGTTTAGGCTAGCATGTGTTTTTGGCTGATTTGGGGCACTATGAATAGTTTTTAGCTCTAATATTTTGCCACAACATATTATATGATCCCCAGGAGCTCCTCCGAAATTATGAGTCATGTTCTTTCTAAAACTCTTGTCGAAAGTGTTTCAACATTTCTAAATGGTTCACAACGTTTTTGAAATTTTATGGCGCGCATAAGACGATTACTAGACGACGATTCATGTTAGCCGACCCCAAATCATTTTGGGAATAAGGCTTGGATGTTGTTGTTGTTGTTGTTGTTTTTTCCAGTCTTCCAGTGCCATTTGGGCAAAAAGACCGTGGGTTATATATTTTGGTTTGGTCAATTTTGACCAAAATTTGGTATTGGGCTACCATTGATCATCGTTTGCAAAATTTACTTCGTAAATTACCATATATTGACTACTTAATGTAACATGTTTTTCCAAAAATTATCAGGTGATTGCATGCCAAGTGTCCTTCTAGGAAAGTCTGGTTTCAAGTGCATATAATTTGTATTAGATTAGATATCATTGCCTGTTTTGTCAGAAAAAGAAAACAAGATTACATCACAGGGACTCTGTTGAGTCTGTTTTCACAAGCTTTTAGGATTCCTGAGATTTATGTTTGGCTCTTTCAGTTATGTGTGATCAGTAATACTTTAATGTTTTTTGAACAGTATATGATGTAACGAGGAGGGACACATTCACCAATCTCCGTGATATATGGGCAAAGGAAATTGACCTTTACTCCACTAATCAAGACTGTATCAAGATGCTTGTAGGAAATAAAGTTGACAAGGTATGTATATCATCCGTCATACCTTTTGCTTCTGCAAATAACGTTTTTATATATATATTATTTTGGAGAGGTATTAAATGGGTGCTAGAGTTTTCCCCCCGTAAGGACCACTTTATAAGTAAGCGAAAGTATAGGAGCTTTTCGGGAGGGGTAGAGCTACTTGATTGTGATGGCAACATGATATTATCATCCATGATTTTTACTCCAGGAGATAAAGGAAAATTAATTGAAGAATTGAAATGGCCCTTGTAGCCTGTAGGTTTATGTGAAGCTTAGTTCCTAGTCCTCCAACAAAGACAATGACAACGACGACAAATTGTTTTAGGGTCAGCTAACATGAATTGTCAAATGGAACTGTCATATTTTTCTCGCTACGTTGAATGCCTTATTCTTACTTCCTGAAGTTTAATTACCGTTTGTCTTTTGCGACTAAATTAGGAAAGCGAAAGAGTTGTGACAAAGAGAGAGGGCATCGACTTTGCTAGAGAGTATGGATGCCTGTTTATTGAATGTAGTGCAAAGACACGTGTAAATGTACAGCAGTGCTTTGAGGAGCTTGTTTTAAAGGTAAGCTTTTGCACTTGAATATCATGGTAAATATGCCTTCATTATCTCTTAATTGATCTTGTAGATGCATTTGTTAGTTGTTTGTGACTCGTCTCCAAATAATGTTTGTGAACTTTTCTTGCTGGTCCACTAGGACTGATACCAAACCATCAGTTGTAATGTGACTACATAGCCAATCTGTGTTAGGGACTTTATGGATTGTGCACCTAGTTGAAAAGCCCTGTGAGGATGTTTTCCCTGTGACCGACAGTGATGGTTTGGGCTTATGACTTAGAGGTGCCAAGTTCGAATCTGACTAGGGCTCATGGTCGTGGAGTTGGAATCCCCTACTCCCCCCCCCCCCCTTTCTAAGAGTCTGGCCTGCAAAGTTGGGCTGGTTGGTCAGGTCTGGTTCGTTTTACCTTTCATAACAAAACAAACAAGTCTGTCTGTATAATGATGGATTTAAAAGTTGTGGCTCATGATTTAATTAGTGATTGATAAGTGTCCGATGCTTGCATAAAACACACACTATAGTTGTACAACTGGATGTAAAGTTTAGGCTCCCTTTCTGCGGAGGCGTATTAGTCATGACCTGAAAATTGGTTTGATGAAATGCAGATTTTGGATACTCCTAGCTTATTAGCCGAGGGATCAGCAGGTGGGAAGAAAAACATCTTCAAGCAAAAACCACCTGAATCTGATGCATCCGCTAGTGGCTGTTGCTGATGTTTGCACTTCTGCAACGCCAACTTTCTGTCTTCTGCTGGTTGGCAGTCTCCCGTGTACATGATTGCTTCACTCGAAACAAAGTCTGTGCTTTCTTGTAATTTTCTTTTGTTGCTGTTATTAACTTATAAGTGTCATGACTGCTCACGGTGTGTGTAACTTTTAGTATGGAAACTGCTTTGATACTAACAAATACACGTCGAAATGGTTATATCAACGGTGTTCTGGGTGACCTGCCCACTTTGCCATAGCGCTTGAATTCATAATGGGAGTACCTTTTACTGGAGGGTTGTTAAATGCTTGTGATAACCCCAATTTTCGACCCCCTCAGAAGCAAACGTGTGTTTGGCTGCTTGAATTCCAGAATTCTGGACAGTGATCGTGGAACAGTGGAGCACTCATTGCATCAAACCAAGTTTACTTTCGCTTGACAGGTGATGGAAGTGCAAAATCTACTCTTCCACTATGTGGATGGTACCGTATGATAGCCTCTTTGATTTTACAGGCCCCGAGTCTCATCGGTGTCATATCAACATTACATGTTTCGAAAACCGCCATTTAGTTGCAACAAAGAGAAATGTCTACTTCTACATAGAGGAGTTTTGGTTTACACAGGGGCCTCCTGTGGGTGGAAACATTTCAATGTGGGCATGGAACATGATCATTGATCGCCCGACTAAATACTAAAGGTGTATTTAAGAAGCTTGGTTAAGAGGTAAGTCTGATGTTGATGGTCATTGTGACATTTGCATGATTTTTACTTAGTATACATATTTTGCGCATGTAAGCCTATGCTTTTTACTACATTTTTATGCATGTTGGTTGGCCAAACTTTGTGTAGATCTTCTTCCACTTTTCTCATAGGCCAAATTTTACATTCCTTTTTTGGACCGCCTTTGTCTTGACATGGAAGTCCACACAAGCAAATCAATGTTTAGGGTACCTATTCTTGCTAATCTTTTAAAGCTTGAGTGTTATTTTTCTTTTTTGAAAGAGAAAGAGAGTGTTAGAGATGATCAAGAGTCGGCTTGTCCGATGAACAAGCACTGACGATTTTCTTTTTTAAGTTAACGAGGCGTCTGTACACCAATTCAAGGGTAAATTTTTCGCTAGAGCTCGGACGAATATTTTGAAGGTGTGGCAAGGCAATAAAAGTTCGTGCATAACACTTTGAGGTTTATAGGTGAATGTTAAATTATAAAGGTGTTGTCAGTTTTCCTGGTAATAGAACGCATATTCCCGATATCTTTCTCACTCATGTGGAGGGTAGGTAGTCACCCCCTTATTGCTCTACATTGATCGTGCTAGTTGCAACTATATCTATCAGTTTCCTAACAATGTGATGGTATCAACACTAACCATACATTTATACACTTAACACAAGTAGTAACATTTCTATCTTAATAACATAAACCAAAATTTTTAAAATCTACGTATTTCATCAGTGTCCTATTTCATATCACAAACACCACAAAAAAGAAGGGTCACTTTCCAAATTTCTATTGATCTTAACATTCAAAGAATGAATCCAAAAAAGAAAAGGATATCCAACTAGACATAATTAGGGTCCTGAACCCACATGGATCTGAGCAGCTTTAGCAGCATCCTTGCTCTTGTCTTCACTCTCACGCTACACTGGCTTTGTAGCAAGAACAACAGTTGTGTCAAAACCCCACCACATATTGCAGCTTCTCTAACTTCTTCTGATTCACAACATAATTTCATCAGACAATTTACTGCACTTTCACTCCCTTGATCATCTCCTGAAACCCTAAAAACCATCTTATTTAGCGCTTTTACACCATCTTTCACCTCATTTACAAGCAACATTTCCTTTGCACTTTCCAATTCTAAGGCCAACTCAAGTGCTTTTGTTGCTTTGCCTCCCAAGTTCTTTTCTTTCCCTTCCACTTCCAAAATGTACTTCACCAGGGAGTGAATTAGCCCTTCTTTAACCAAGTTTTCGCGGTACCGATACGATTCTTGTGAGCTTGATGACGATAGTGCTAGTATGGCTTTGATACCAGCTACTGAGACCTCTGGGTTTTGTTGGTAATCATGAAGTGATGTGATTAACATTTGGAGTAATTTGGGATCATTAGCAATTTTTGTTGCTAACAATTCATTTTCCAAGGGGGGTGGTGATGATGAGGTGAAAATGACCTCTATTAAGTTGCACAAGCATATTTTGACCAAATAACTCCCATCTTGGAATAAAAGTTTGAAATTCTCAAACTTGGACTCTTCTTCCACAAGCATTTTACTCAAATCTCTCATGCAACAAAAGGGCATCAATTTTATTGCACAATCAAGTGATTTCTCCACCAAAACCATCATTTCTTGGCTGATTTTTGCTCCAAAAACCAAACCCAACAAAATTGAGAAGAAACCCATTTGGATTAAACCCTCATTTTTCCATGGCAAATCTTCTGACAAGAACCTAACTTTCTCAATGGCATGAACTTTCTGCTCAAAAGTTGAATCTTGGGATTCAAGAACAAGCTTCAATGAGATATTTTCAGAACAATCCACTTGGCAAAAATCATGATCATCATGATCATATGATATGATTTGATCATGATTATGATTATTATTGCCCATAAGAAGCCATTGATCAATCAAATGTTTAAGGGTGTGGTTAGGAACCAAGGATAAATCATGGAGCTTCTGCATTGTAACAGGGCATGTGAAGTTGCCAGCAGAAAGCCACTTCTCAATGCAAGGCCTGTCATATGTTTGGCCTGTGCAAAGAGTCACAGGATCACTCAACAACTCTAGGCTTATTGGACATGTGAAATATTGTGGTATTGACATTCCAATTTCTCTCATCATAAACTTAAGGAAGAGAATGGGAATTTTTTTATTTTCCTATTGGAAGAATGAGAATCATCAACTAATAAAAAGAAGGTATATTTAAAGTGGAAGTGCTTTGAATAGTGAAAAAGAGTGAGCTTTATAGTATGTGTGTGTATATCAGTATATGTGTATAATTTTTATTTTTTTGAGGGTATATGTGTATAATTATGAAAGGAAACGGTATGTTCTTGGATAAGATTTATGAGGTTACTTTAGATCGTTTGTGTCCTCGTTACTAGGCATATAAACGAGGAATCATGATTTTTCATCGGGTAAGATTTTTAGAAGTTTAGAAAAATTGTGTAATGTATAGACTAAATATTATACATGCACATAAAACTAGTTCTTAGATTATAATAAGCGGTAAGGATTAAGAGGTGGTGTAAGAGAGGGAAGAAGGATTCATGTAAAAAGAGGGAGACAATACACATGAGATATGGGAGGGAAATCAGGAAAAGTTGAAAATCAAGATGAAAACACTAAAACACTAGCAACCAAACATCTAATCTTAAAGTTTTAAGAGAAAGGGTAGGGACTAAAGGGAGAGATGGTGGGAGGGGACTAGGGTGGTGGGGCTTATCCTAAGTGGTATAGTCATACTGGATTACTCCATAGAATAATTCACTAGTACTCGTCAAATACTTGGTCCCCTCCACATTCCCTTCCCTTATGGGCCTATGCCTTCCAAATGAGTATATTAATGTCTTAATAAAATGGGAAGATGGGAAATGGCAATCAATGTAGTCTTTGAACATTAATGGATGCATCACATGCATGTATTATGCATGAAGAATGTACTATGTATATTAAATACCAAAAAAATATTTTTTAGCCACCAAAGTAATGAGAGTGGGATTTAAAAAACATCAAAATTGTATTTAGTATATATAAAACACCAAAGCTGAAAAAATTGTTTTAAAAACAGACTTTGAACTATTTGGGTATTTATTAAACACCAAAATTAATAAAAAAAAAAAACTAAAAAAAAATAATCTAAAAAAATTATGTTTGTACTTACTGAAATTAAGAAAGACTAAGCTCGCTTCACAATAGGTAAAGACATAAATCAAGTTCATTGATCTAAAAAAAATCACATAATTGAGCAAATGTCAAAAAAAAAAATCTAGGAACATGATTGTAAGGTACTACAGTATAAAGTTCAAAATATAGCATAAAAACATATTTGGACAATTCACGTGGTACCCAACTTGGCAATTTTGTGCACATGGTACCCCAGAACTTATTACTTTGTGCACATGGTATCCAAATAGTAACTTCCGTTAGATTATTTCGTTAAGTGATGATGTCTTAATTAGTTATAAGGTAAATTAGTTAACTAAATACTAATTAAGTTATATAATTTGATTTTCAATTTTTAAAAAAAAATCAAAATTAGACTTTTGAAAACAAATCCAAAAAAATGTTCATGAACAAAAAATCCAATTTTTTTTTTATAAAAATATTTTTTTTTTGTAAAGGTATTCATAATTTGTGCACATGGTACCCTTCAAGTTACCATTTTGTGCACACGGTACCCTTGAGATCACAACAATTTGCACATGATACCCCTAGAAAAATCAGTTTTTTTTTTAAAAAAAAAAACTTTTTAAATATTAAAAAAATCAATTTTTCTAGATTTTTATTGATTTTTTTTTCTTAAATATAATTTAATTAACTAACAACTAACCGACACATCATCACTTCACGGAAGAATCTAACGGAAATAAGGAAAACGGCCAAAACAATCATGAATTCATACAAAGTAACAAGCGTTGAAACACATAAAATGGCTCCGGAGCAAAAACGGCTCAAAATTTTGTGGTAGTCTCTAATTATGATATAATGAGGATTGGAAAAATATTAGGGCCAAAAACCTAAGAGAAGGTTAAAAAAGCAGCCAAAACGGTCATAAATACATACAAAGTAACGAGCGTCGAAACGCATGAAATAATTGACAAAATGAGGAACCAACAATCAAATACAACAAGTATAGTCCTAGGCTATCTTCACTAATGTTTGGAAGACATTTGGCTTTTTTCGAAAAATAGCTCAAATTTGACTAGAATCGCAGTACATAAACCACAGTTTTCCGATAAAAGGGTTTTGGAGCAAAAACGATTCAAATTTTGGTGGGGGTCTCTAAGTATGATGTAATGAGGATTTGCAAAATATTAGGGCCGAAAACCTAAGAGAAGTTTACAAAAACAACCAAAACGGTCATAAATCCATACAAAGTGACGAGCGTCGAAATGCATAAAATAATTCACAAAATAAGGAACCAACAATCAAATCCAACAAGTATAGTACTAAGCTATCTTAAGTAATGTTTGGAAGACATTTGGCGTTTTTCGAAAAATTGATCAAATTTGACCTGAATCACAGTACATAATCCACGATTTTCGATAAAATGGCTCCGGAGCAAAAGCGTCTGAAATTTTGGTGTTAGTATCTAAATATGATATGATGAGAATTAGCAAAATATTAGAGTAAAAATCCTGAGAGAAGATAAAGAAAACGGCTAAAACGGTTATAGATCCATACAAAGTCACGAGCGTCGAAACACATGAATTATTTCACAAAATGAGAAACCAAAACTCAAATCCAACAAGTATAGTCCTAGGCTATCTTCAATAGTGTTTGGAGGACATTTGGCGTTTTTCGAAAAACTGTTTAAATTTGATAAGAATCGCAATACATAATCCACGGTTTTTCGATAAAATGGCTCCGGAGCAAAAACGGCTCAAAATTTTGTGGTAGTCTCTAAATATGATATAATGAGGATTGGAAAAATATTAGGGCCGAAAACCTAACAGAAGGTTAGAAAAACAACCAAACGGTTATAAAGTCATACAAAGTGACGAGCACAAAAAACGGTGTTAAATCCATACAAAGTGACGAGTGTCGAAACGCATGAAATTGCCAAGATGGGCAATTAACAATCAAATCCAACAAGTAAAGTCCTAGGCTATCTTCAGTAATGTTTGGAAAACATTTGTCGTTTTTCGAAAAATTGATCAAATTCGACCAAAATCGTAGTACATAATCAATGGTTTTTCGATAAAATGGCTTCGCAGTAAAAATGGCTCAAAATTTGGTGATAGTCTCTATGTATGATATAATGAGGATTGGAAAAATATTAGGGCCGAAAATCTAAGAGAAGGTTACAAAAACACTCAAAACGTTCATAAATTCGTAAAAAGTCACGAGCGTCGAAATGCATGAAATAATTCACAAAATAAGGAACCAACAATCAAATCAAACAAGTATAGTCCTAAGCTATCTTCAATAATGTTTGGAAGACATTGGACGCTTTTCGAAAAATTGATCAAATTTAACCAGAATCGCAAGACATAATCCACTGGTTTTTGATAAAATGGCTCCGAAGTAAAAAGGGCTCAAAATTTTGTGATAGTCTCTCTTTGTGATATAACGAGTATTGGAAAAATATTAGGCCCGAAAACCTAAGAGAAGGTTACAAAAAAGTTCAAAACGGTCATAAATTCATAAAAAGTGACGAGCGTCGAAATGCATGAAATAATTCACAAAATAAGGAACCAACAATCAAATCCAACAAGTATATTACTAAGCTATCTTCAGTAATGTTTGGAAGACATTTGGCGTTTTTCGAAAAACTGATCAAATTTGACCTGAATCACAATACATAATCCACGATTTCCCATAAAATGGCTGCAGAGCAAATACGTCTGAAATTATTTTGGTAGTCTCTAAATATGATATAATGAGAATTTGCAAAATATTAAAGTAAAAAACATAAGAGAAGATAAGGGAAACGGCTTAAACAGTTTTAGATCCATACAAAGTGACGAGCGTCGAAACAAATGAATTATTTCACAAAATGAGTAATCAAGACTCCAATCCAACAAGTATAGTCCTAGGCCATCTTCATTAATGTTTGGAGGACATTTGGCATTTTTCGAAAAATTGTTTTAATTTGACCAGAATCGCAGTACATAATCCACGATTTTTCGATAAAATGGCCCCGGAGCAAAAACGGCTCAAAATTTTGCGATAGTCGCTAAGTATGATATAATGAGGATTGGAAAATTATTAGGGCCGAAAACCTAACGGAAGGTTAGAAAAACTGTCAAAACGGTCATAAATTCATAAAAAGCGACGATCATCGAAAAGCATGAAATAATTCACAAAATAAGGAACCAACAATCAAATCCAACAAGTATAGTTCTAAGCTATCTTCACTAATGTTTGGAAGACATTTGTCGTTTTTCGAAAAAACTGATCAAATTTGACCAGAATCACAGTACATAATCCACGATTTTCGATAAAATGGTTCCAGG
>JBBYHQ010000002.1:26136802-26177440 GCA_038382645.1 Spergularia azorica
TACTATTTACCCTCTTTCGAGATTCAAATCTAATTTCTGCCCAGCAGTGACTTTGTCAATTGCATACCTGCATCAGAATCGGGATGTATAAGAACAAATTTCCCTTGCATACATACCAACACAATCCATTTCAAAGTAACTACTCCATTACATAAAGAAAATCCGCGTTTGCAATTTCGACAAGGGAATCCCAAGGAAAAATCAAATTGTACAATTTCTAAACAGAAGCCAGCTGGAACGCAGACCGTATACGAAAATCAAAATTAGTAAACAAAGACTACCAAAAGCTTCTACAGAGACCTCAGATGAATTACCCAAACAGCTATACCATTTAGAAATTCTTATATGACATCCAAAGTAACCTCTTCAAGTTTCAAAAGCAATGCTAGGACTTCTACGCCGAAATACTACAAGTTAGCTTTTGAAGTTTAATAGTCTGGGTTGTCCATACGATGACGGTGTCTTGTGCTTTGCTGCATAAGATTTCTCAAAGCAGCTAATCTTCCAGATAATTAAGATTTATGAAAACGAGCTTACTTCAGTTCAGAACGCAGCTTCTCTATGCCATCCTGCAGTTTCTCTGTCTCCCTTTGCAACATGGAGAAATGATGCTCCTGCAGTTACATCATAGAAACATAACAAAGTTAGCTCAAGATTATCGCCTAGAGTCCAGAAACATAAGTCAAACAGAATCATGCTAACGTTTTTCATGTAACTGATATCATGACGCTTCAAATGAAGAAAACTAATTACTCCCTCCGTCCTCTAATGATTGTTAAAATTTCCTTAGTCAATTGTCCTAAAATGATTGCTTATATTCTCTTCTAAATATAACTACTTATGTCACTTTCATAATTTGGCATATTTCATTCACTTTTATCTTATTTTTGGTAAAAATTAAAAACTTAGGCCTGTTTGGTATCGTTTTCTGTTTTCAGTTTTGTTTTTTTGAAAATCGAAACCCATTTTTGAAAACCAGAAAAAGTGGTTTTCAGTTTTCAGTTGTCAGTTTTCATTTTCTGTATGACTATTATAGAAACATACAGTTTAAATTAATTTTTGCAACTTATTTAGCTAAACTTTTTACGCAAAAAAACCAAAAACTGAAAACGGCAGTGATACCGAACGGGCCCTAGGTATTACACAAGTAAATATGTAAAGTTCTTTAAAAAATTTCTGTTTTCACTTTTTAACAACCATTAGAGGACGGGGGGAGTATAAAATATCTTAAAGCAAAATTTCAACACCAATGCCTCGCAAAAGCTCAATCAATTAAGTATTATCAAGAGACTCATTTGCTGAAGTGTGTAAAGTATGCTATTCACATACCTTAGGGGCAAACAAAAAAACTGATTTGAAGAAAAGCTATAGAGCGTCCAGGATATCACCATGCAAGCACTAAGACATGAGGTGTCCTCCAAGTAAAAGATTAACTACCATATTATCTTATCTTTTGAATCGACCAATGGGTACATGAGAAGTGTCCTCTGTTAGGGTAGTTCTTGAAGCCTTTCAGCTACATGTCAACCCTTCAGGTCGCCGTTTGATTTTTGTCGATATTCAAAGCCTAACATAGGTTTTTGGCTATAGTACTATTGAAATACCCATAATATGGACACTAGGGGCTTTCACACAAAAATTCGGCAGTTATTGTTGCGCCATATTTACTAAAAACCCCGGATTATATACTTCGAATTTGGCCACATCAGAGTAATTTTATTTTAAAATAGCCATATACTTGCAAAATTTTACTATGGACAGCATTGAAGCACTCTTGGTGGATATAAGAGCCTATTCGACTTTTAAGGTTTGTTCTAGAATCCCTTCAAGCACACCACACCCAAGAAGGTTACTCTGCTGTTTCTGCAGATATAAAATAGGTTTTTGATTACACTTTGCCCAAACCCATAATACGACCCTTAGGGGGTTTCCAAAAATTTTGAGCAGTTTTTGTTCCAGCGCCATTTTTACCAAAAACAAGGGATATTAGCCAAATAATAAAGAGAACTTACCATCGACAGCTTAGGACATCCCTTGTAAGATATGGCAGTTGGTTCATCGGTTAGGGTAGTTATTGAAGCCTTTGAGTTACATGTCAACCCTTGAGGCTACCATGCGATGTTTGACGATTATGGGAGCCTAACATAAGTGTTGCCTACACTACTAGTGAAAGACACGTAATATGGACTTTAGGGATTCCACAAATTTTGAACCGTTTTTATTTCGATGCTATCTACTAAAGTAGCCAAATAATCTTAAAACTTTACCATGGACAGCTTTGGAGTACCCTTGTAGGATATGACAGTTGGTTCCTCTGTAATGGTAGTTCTTGAAGCCTTTTTATTACACGTCACCCCGTGAGGCTGCCATGAGATTTTGACGATTTTGGGAGCCTAACATAAGTTTTTGGCTGTAGTATTACTGAAATACCCATAATATGGACCTTAGGGGCTTCCGCCAAAACTTTGAGTCGTTTTTGTTCCAACGCTATTTTTACCAAAAACTGTGGATTATATAGTTCGAATCTGACCAATTTCAACCAGACTTACTACAGTACCAAAATAATCTGAAAACTTTACCACGGACATTTTTGGAGTACCTTTGTATGATATGACAGTTGGTCCCTCTGTTATGGTAGTTCTTGAAGCCTTTCCGTAACATGTCACCCCTTTAGGCTGCCGTGTGAATTTTGTCAATTTTGAAACTTAACATAGGTTTTTGGCTATAATATTATTGAAATACCCATAATATAGACATCAGGGGCTTCCACAAAAAAATTGAGATTTTTTAACACCATTTTTACCAAAAAACTGTGGATTATATACTTCGAATCTGGCCAATTTTGACCACATTTACAACAATAGCCAAATAATATGAAAACTTTACCAAGGACAACTTTGGAGTACCTTTGAATGATCAGGCAATTGGTTCCTCTGTTATGGTAAATCTTGAAGCCTTTCCGTTATATGTCACCCCATTAGGATGTCGTGTGAATTTTGTTAATTTTGGGAACTTAACATAAGGTTTGGGTTATATTATTACTGAAATACCCATACTATGGACATCAGGGGCTTCCACAAAAAAATTTGAGAAGTTTCTGTTCCAACATCATTTTTACCAAAAACTGTGGATGATACTCTTCAAATCTGCCCAATTTTGACCACATTTATAAAAGTAGCCAAATAATCTGAAAACTTTACCATGGACAGCTTTGGAGTAGCCTTGTAGGATATGACAGTTGGTTCCTCTCTTACGGCAGTTCTTGAAGACTTTTTATTACACGCCACCCCGTGAGGCTGCCGTGTGAATTTTCTCAATTTTGGAACTTAACATAGGTTTTTGGTTATACTATTACTGAAATACCCATAATATAGATATCAGGGGCTTCCAAAAAAAAAAATTGAGAAGTTTTTGTTCCAACACCATTTTTACAAAAAACTGTTGATTATATATACTTCAAATCAGGCCAATTTTCACCACATTTACTAAAGTAGCCAAATAATCTGAAAACTTTACCATGGACAGCTTTGGAGCACCCTTGTAGGATATGACGGTTGATTCCTCTGTTATGGTAGTTCCTGAAGCCTTTAAGTTACACGTCACCCCGTGAGGCTGTCGTGAGATTTTGTAGATTTTGGGAGCCTAACATAAGTTATTGGCTGTAGTATTATTGAAATACCAATATTATGAACCTGAGGGGCTTCCGCATAAACTTTGAGCCGTTTTTCTTCCGACGCCATTTTTACCAAAAATTGTGGATTATATACTCCGAATCTAGCCAATTTCAAACAGACTTACTACAGTACCCAAATAATCTAAAGACTTTACCACGGACATCTTTGGAGTACCTTTGTATGATATGGCAATTGGTTCCTCTGTTATGGTACTTCTTGAAGCCTTTCCGTTCCATGTCACACCTTTAAGTTGTCGTGTGAATTTTCTCAATTTTGGGAACTTAATATAGGTTTTTGGCTATACTATTACTAAAATACCCTAAATATGGACATCAGGGGCATCCACAAGAAACTTCAGAAGTTTTTGTTCCAACACCATTTTTACCAAAAACTGTGGATCATATACTTCACATCTCGCCAATTTTGACCACATTTACTAAAGTAGCCAAATAATTTGAAAACTTTACCATGGACAGCTTTGGAGTACCCTTGTAGGATATGGCAGTTGGTTCCTCCGTTATGGTAGTTCTTGAAGCATTTCTGTTACACGTCACCCCATGAGGCTGCCGTGAGATTTTGTCGATTTTGGGAAGGTAACATAAGTTTTTGGCTGTAGTAGTATTGAAATACCCATAATATGGACCTTAGGGGCTTCCGCAAAGACTATGAACCGTTTTTGTTCCAACGCCATTTTTACCAAAAATTGTGGATTATATACTTCGAATCTGGCCAATTTCAAACAGACTTACTAGAGCACCTAAATAATCTAAAGACTTTACCACGGACATCTTCGGAGTACCTTTGTATTATATGGGAATTGGTTCCTCTGTTATGGTATTTCTTAAAGCCTTTCTGTTACAAGTCACCCTTTTAGGCTGTCGTGTGAATTTTCTCAATTTTGGGAACTTAACATAGGTTTTTGGCTATACTATTACTGAAAGACCTATAATATGGACATCAGGGGCTTCAACAAAAAATTTGAGAAGTTTTTGTTCCAACACCATTTTTACCAAAAACTGTGGATTATACTTCAAATCTGGCAAATTTTGACCACATTTACTAAAGTAGCCAAATAATTTGAAAACTTTACCATAGACAGCTTTGGAGTACCCTTGTAGGATATGACAGTTGGTTCCTCTGTTATGGTAGTTCTTGAACCCTTTTTGTTACACGTCACCCCGCGAGGCTACCGTGAGATTTTGTCGATTTTGGGAGCCTAACATAAGTTTTTGGCTGTAGTATTATTGAAATACCCATAATATCGACCTTAGGGGCTTCCGCATAAACTTTGAGCCGTTTTTCTTCCGACGCCATTTTTACCAAAAATTGTGGATTATATACTTCGAATCCAGCCAATTTCAAACAGACTTACTACAATACCCAAATAATCTGAAGACTTTACCACGGACATCTTTGGAGTACCTTTGTATGATACAGCAATTGGTTCCTCTATTATGGTACTTCTTGAAGCCTTTCCGTTACATGTCACCCCTTTACGATGTCGTGTGAATTTTCACAATTTTGGGAACTTAACATAGGTTTATGGCTATAGTAATACTGAAATACCCATAATATGGACATCAGGGGCTTCAACAAAAAAATTTGAGAAGTTTTTGTTCCAACACCATTTTTACCACATTTACTAAAGTAGCCAAATCATCACCATGGACAGCTTTGGAGTACCCTTGTAGGATATGACAGTTGGTTCCTCTGTTATGGTAGTTTCTAGAAGCCTTTTTGTTACACGTCACCCCGTGAGGATGCTGTGAGATTTTGTCGACTTTCGGAGCCTAACATAAGTTTTTGGTTGTAGTATTATTGAAATACCCTTAATATGGACCTGAGGGGCATCCACAAAAAATTTCAGAAGTTTTTGTTCCGATGCCATTTTTACAAAAAACTGTGGATCATATACTTCGAATCTAACCAATTTCAAACAGACTTACAACAGTAGCAAAATAATCTGAAAACTTTACCATCGACAGCTTTGGAGTACCCTTGTAGGATATGACAGTTGGTTCCTCTGTTATGGTACTTCTTGAAGCCCTTTTGTTACACGTCACCCCATGAGGCTACCGTGAGATTTTGTCGATTTTGGGAGCCTAACATAAATTTTTGGCTGTAGTATTATTGTAATACCCATAATATGGACCTTAGGGGCCTCCGCAAAAACATTGAGCCGTTTTTGTTTCGACGCCATAGTTACCAAAAATTGTGGATTATATATACTTCGAATCTGGCCAATTTTAAACAAACTTACAACAATTCCCAAATAATCTGAAGACTTTTCCACGGACATATTTGGAGTACCTTTGTATGACATGGCAATTGTTTCCTTTGTTATGGTAGCTCTTGAAGCCATTCCGTTACATGTCACCCCTTTAGGCTGCTGTGTGAATTTTCTCAATTTTGGGAACTTAACATAGGTTTTTGGCTATACTATTACTGAAATACCGATAATATGGACATCAATAGCTTCCACAAAAAAAAAAAAATTGAGAAAATTTTGTTCCAACACCATTTTTCCCAAAAACTATGGATTATATACTTCAAATCTGGCCAATATTGACCACATTTATTAAAGTAACAAAATAATTTGAAATTACCATAGACTGCTTTGGAGTACCCTAGTAGGATATGACAGTTGGTTCCTCTGTTATGGTAGTTCTTGAAGCCTTTTTGGTACACGTCCCCCCGTGAGGCTGCCGTGAGATTTTGTCGATTTTGGAAGTCTAACATAAGTTTTTGGCTGTAGTATTATTGAAATACCCATAATATGGATCTTCGGGGCTTCCACAAAAACTTTGAGCGGTTTTTGTCCTGACGCCATATTTTACCAAAAAAGGTGGATTATATACTTCGAATCTGGCCAATTTCAAACAGACTTACTACGGTACCCAAATAATTTGAAGACTTTTCCACGGACATCCTTGAAGTACCTTTATATGATACGGCAATTGGTTCCTCTATTACGGTAGTTTTTGAAGCCTTCCCGTTATATGTCACCCCTTTAGGCTTTTGTGTGAGTTTTTTCAATTTTGGGAACTTAACATAGGTTTTTGGTTATACTATTACTGAAATACCCATAAAATTGATATCAGGGGCTTCCAAAAAAAAAAATTGAGAAGTTTTTGTTCCAACAACATTTTTACCAAAAACTGTGGATTATATAATTCAAATCTGGCCAATTTTGACCACATTTACTAAAGTAGCCAAATAATCTGAAAACTTTACTATAGATAGCTTTGGAGTACCCTTGTAGGATATGACAGTCGGTTCCTCTGTTATCGTAGTTCTTGAAGCCTTTTTGTTACACGTCACCCCGTGAGGCTGCCGTGAGATTTTGTCGATTCTGGGAGCCTAACATAAGTTTTTGGGTGTAGTATTATTGACATACCCATAATATGGACCTTAGGGGCTTCCGCATAAACTTTGAGCCGTTTTTGTTCCGACGCCATTGTTACCAAAAATTGTGGTTACTTCGAATCTCGCCAATTTTAAACATACATACTACAGTAACCAAACAATCTTAAGACTTTACCACGGACATCTTTGGAGTACCTTTGTATGATATGGCAATTGGTTTCTCTGTTATGGTAGTTCTTGAAGCCTTCCCGTTCCATGTCACCCCTTTAGGTTATCGTGTGAATTTTCACAATTTGGGGAAGTTAACAAAGGTGTTTGGCTATAATATTACTGAAATACCCATATTATGGACATCGGGGGCATCCACAAAAAATTTGATAAGTTTTTGTTCCAACACCATTTTTACAAAAAACTGTTGATTATATACTTCAATTCTGGCCAATTTTGACCACATTTACTAAAGTAGCCAAATAATCTGAAAACTTTACCATGGACAGCTTTGGACTACCCTTGTAGGATATGACAGTTGGTTCCTCTGTTATGGTAGTTCCTGAGGCCTTTTTGTTACACGTCACCCCGTGAGGCTATCGTGAGATTTTGTAGAATTTGGGAGCCTAACATAAGTTTTTGGTTGTACATTTATTGAAATACCCATAATATGAACCCGAGGGGCTACCGCATAAACTTTGAGCCGTTTTATCTTCCGACGCCATTCTTACCAAAAATTGTGGATTATATACTCCGAATCTAGCCAATTTCAAACAGACTTACTACAGTACCCAAATAATCTAAAGACTTTACCACGGACATCTTTGGAGTACCTTTGTATGATATGGCAATTGGTTCCTCTGTTATGGTACTTCTTGAAGCGTTTCCGTTCCATGTCACACCTTTAGGTTGTCGTGTGAATTTTCTCAATTTTGGGAACTTAACATAGGTTTTTGGCTATACTATTACTAAAATACCCTAAATATGGGAATCAGGGGCATCCACAAGAAACTACAGAATTTTTTGTTCCAACACCATTTTTACCAAAAACTGTGGATCATATACTTCAAATCTCACCAATTTTGACCACATTTACTAAAGTAGCCAAATAATCTGAAAACTTTACCATGGACAGCTTTGGAGTACCCTTGTAGGATATGACAGTTGGTTCCTCTGTTATGCTAGCTCTTGAAGCATTTTTGTGACACGTCACCCCGTGAGGCTGCCGTGAGATTTTGTCGATTTTGGGATGGTAACATGAGTTTCTGGGTGTAGTAGAATTGAAATACCCATAATATGGACCTTAGGGGCTTCCGAAAAGACTATGAGCCGTTTTTGTTTCGACGCCATTTTTACCAAAAATTGTGGATTATATACTTCGAATCTGGCCAATTTCAAACAGACTTACTACAGTACCCAAATAATCTGAAGACTTTACCACGGACATCTTTGGAGTACCTTTGTATTATATGGCAATTTGTTCCTCTGTTATGGTATTTCTTGAAGCCTTTCCGTTACATGTCACCCCTTTAGGCTGTCGTGTGAATTTTCTCAATTTTGGGAACTTAACATAGGTTTTGGCTATACTATTACTAAAATACCCATAATATGGACATCAGGGGCTTCAACAATGAATTTGAGAAGTTTTTGTTCAAATCTGGCCAATTTTGACCACATTTACTAAAGTAGCCAAATAATTTGAAAACTTTACCATAGACAGCTTTTGAGTACCCTTGTAGGATATGACAATTGGTTCCTCTGTTATGGTAGTTCCTGAAGCCTTTTTGTTACACGTCACCCCGTGAGACCGCCGTGAGATTTTGTTGATTTTGGGAGCCTAACATAAGTTTTTGGCTGTAGTATTATTAAAATACCCATAATATGGACCTTAGGGCTTCCGCATAAACTTTGAGCCGTTTTTGTTTCGACGCCATAATTACCAAAAAATGTGGATTATATACTTCGAATCTGGCCAATTTTAAACAAACTTACAATAATTCCCAAATAATCTGAAGACTTTTCCACGGGCATCTTTGGAATACCATTGTATGATATGGCAATTGCTTCCTTTGTTATGGTAGTTCTCGAAGCCTTTCCGTTACATGTCACCCCTTTAGGCTGGCGTGTGAATTTTCTCAATTTTGGGAACTTAACATAGGTTTTTGGCTATACTATTACTGAAATACCTATAATATGGACATCAATAGCTTCCACAAATAATTTGAGAAGTTTTTGTTCCAACACCATTTTTACCAAAAACTGTGGATTATATATTTCAAATCTAGCCAATTTTGACCACATTTACTAAAGTAGCCAAATAATCTGAAAACTTTACCATCGCCAGCTTTGGAGTACCTTCGTAGGATATGACAGTTGGTTCGTCTGTTATGGTAGTCCTTGAAGCCTTTTTGTTACACGTCACCCCGTGAGGCTGCCATGAGATTTTGTCGATTTTGGGAGCCTAACATAAGTTTTTGGCTGTAGTATTATTGAAATACCCATAATATGGATCTTAGGGGATTCCGTAAAAACTTTGAGCCGTTTTTGTTCCGACGCCGTTTTTACCAAAAATTGTGGATTATATACTTCGAATGTGGCCAATTTCAACCAGACTTACTACGGTACCCAAATAATCTGAAGACTTTACCACGGACATCTTTGGAGTACCTATGTATGATATGGCAGTTGGTTCCTCTGTTATGGTAGTTCTTGAAGCCTTTCCGTTACATGTCACCCCTTTAGGCTACCGTGTGAATTTTCTCAATTTAGACCTTAACATAGGTTTTTTGCTATAATATTACTAAAATACCTATAATATGGACATCAGGGGCTTCCACAAAAAATTTGAGAAGTTTTTGTTCCAACACCAATTTTACCAATAATTGTGGATTATATACTTCAAATCTAGCCAATTTTGACCACATTTACTAAAGTAGCCAAATAATCTGAAAACTTTACCATCGCCAGCTTTGGAGTACCTTCGTAGGATATGACAGTTGGTTCGTCTGTTATGGTAGTCCTTGAAGCCTTTTTGTTACACGTCACCCCGTGAGGCTGCCATGAGATTTTGTCGATTTTGGGAGCCTAACATAAGTTTTTGGCTGTAGTATTATTGAAATACCCATAATATGGATCTTAGGGGATTCCGTAAAAACTTTGAGCCGTTTTTGTTCCGACGCCGTTTTTACCAAAAATTGTGGATTATATACTTCGAATGTGGCCAATTTCAACCAGACTTACTACGGTACCCAAATAATCTGAAGACTTTACCACGGACATCTTTGGAGTACCTATGTATGATATGGCAGTTGGTTCCTCTGTTATGGTAGTTCTTGAAGCCTTTCCGTTACATGTCACCCCTTTAGGCTACCGTGTGAATTTTCTCAATTTAGACCTTAACATAGGTTTTTTGCTATAATATTACTAAAATACCTATAATATGGACATCAGGGGCTTCCACAAAAAATTTGAGAAGTTTTTGTTCCAACACCAATTTTACCAATAATTGTGGATTATATACTTCAAATCTGGCCAATTTTGACCACATTTTCTAAAGTAGCTAAATAATCTGAAAACTTTACCATGGACAGCTTTGGAGTACCCTTGTAGGATATGACAGTTGGTTCTCTGTTATGGTAGTTCTTGAAGCCTTTTTGTTACACGTCACCCCGTGAGGCTGCCGTGAGATTTTATCGATTTTGGGAGCCTAACATAAGTTTGTGGATGTGGTATTATTGAAATACCCATAATATGGACCTTAAGGTCTTCCGCAAAAGTTTTGTCCTGTGCAGTTTGGGATAAAAATCATGGGTTTTGCACTTCGGTTTTGACAAATTTTGAAGATTTTTTCGGAAGTAGCCAAGCGTTCTTAAAATTTACGATATATGGGCTCGTTCATCCACTTGGTAAGTCATTTAAGCGTATTAGTACATGTCACCCGTTGAGGCTAGCTTACATTCATTTGTCAATTTTGGGATTTACCATAGGTTTTTGGCTCAAAATTTATGCTTATACCCATAATATAACGGCTAGGGGCTTGAACATAAATTTTAGCAATTTTCGTTTAAGAGCCATTTTGGGTCAAAAATCGTGAAATATATACTTTGATTTTGGCCACTTTTGAGCATTTTATTTCTAAGTAGCCAAATTTTCTTTAAACTTTACTATGGATAGCCTTAGAGTATTCTTGGTGGATATGACGGGTACTGCCTTCTTAAGGAAACTTTTCTGTCACAATATCTCTTCTACTTTGATTAATCCTGACATCCTCTTCGCTCCTCTTTCCTAATATTTCCCCACCCAACTTACTTTATAAAATGTTCTTATTTCACTACAATTACCCCATTGGGTGTTTGACGTGGGACGGAGGGAGTACTTTTCAGTTTCACAATCGATGGAACAAGATGAAAACTTCCTTTGTGCGTCTTTATTATTTTAAGGAATAGTTTTTGCCCTGTAGGTGTAAGCACGTGTACATTCTGAGCCTCCCAATACTCAGTGACACTATTCAAGAATGGTGGTTGTTGCTGTAGACTGAACTCTTCCTAGCTAGATTGTAATACCGTCTTACTGTTCTCTATAACTTTTTAGTACAATAAAAGGTTTGGTAGCGCTTTCTATATTATAGGCATATGGCTAGTCCTGTCTCTAACACTCTAACCCCTTGTACACCCCTCTTCTTTCCTCCATCCTTTCGCTTGAAATGTTGGATCAGACACTACACTTACAGCTAACATTTGTTAACAGAAAAAAAGAATCCAAACTTGGCCTCTTTCAAGCAAAATTGTTGCGCAAGAGGAAGTCTTTCCACGGTACATGGAGTCACAGACTCTCCCTTAAACATTAAAAATCCAGGTTGCCATGCCATAGGCTAAATATTGACGCATTTAGAATTACGAGTTCACAACGAAAGATGATTCAATTCAGGAGACAAGTCCAGCACAAAAGAGATAGGGAAACTAAAATACGTGATCAGTAGATGCTGCGAATAACAAACATTACCTGTGAGCTCTGTATTTCAGTCTTGAAAGTGGCCAAGCTCGACTCCCTGGTTACCTCATACTACAAACAACAGAGAACATCATAAAGTTAGGAAAACCTGCACATGATTAGCACACACCAGCAATCGAACTTCAACAGCCAAGACTTTTAATTTAACTATATTATAAATGTATTATTTACATAACTGTGATACAGATTTACATAGGTTTGTAAGTTTATTACGTAATCCCTTAAGTCTTACATACCAGCTTATCAATGAGTCCCGTGACCATTCTCACAATGAACAAGAGAGGTAGTAGGGGCACAGTATCTCTCAAGAGACTTTTACTCTAAAAAATAACCATTCTCAACTACTTTACGAAAGCTAAACCTCAATAAAACGTCCATGAAGACGACAGATTTTCCAGACGCAATGACACTGTATGAACAAAAATATACATCACTTCATGACGGATTGCAAGTTGTGATACTCCATTACTAGTTACCATTGCTCCCCAACCAACCATCCGGTATATCCTCAAGGGCCTCTTACTTTAAATGCACTTACTCAAATTACTAAACTCGACCTACACCATTTTGTCCTAATATTTCACAATATAACTACTTCACATACACTTACTCAAATTACTAAACTCAACCTAAACCATTTTGTCCTAATATCTCACAATTAAACATCTCTACATGTGAACTTGTAACATTCGCGGTAAAATCTCAACCTCGTATACATCTAGTTGACAGGTTCCCTACGCAATGATTATCAAACACACTTCCAAAGTAATCCAAAACCCTAAGTAAAGCCGAAGTCAGGCGAACAGTTTAATCGAGACCAAGCACCAACACGAGATCAATAATAAGAGCAATTTAACAAAAGATACAAAGAAATTCGAGTAGAAAAACACAAACACACACTTACTTTGTGCATTTCAGGTTTCGTAACGAAGAAGTAAGCCACACTTTCGAGACTATCATTCAACACTTTGGTAATCGCGCTTGTTAATACTTCTGCCTGCTTCGGCGGAAAACCTTGCTCTTCCAAACTCCTCACCTAATTCTCAATTCCAATTCACATTCAATCAAATACTAATACACCAAAAAAATCCAGAAAAAATAATAAATAAAAAATCAGTACATTATACTACATTGTATACAAAAGATAGAAAATTACGAGAGCGTAAGTATCAACGATGAACATCCGCTTATCGGAAGATTCGGCGAGCTGAGAAAAGTGTTTCGTATCGATGAATCTACTGCCGCAACGCGAATTGTTCGAAATCGACGAGTTTAATTGAGAATTAGCGGCGGATTTAGCATGATTCGCAGCGGTTAGGAGAGAGAAATCCTTCAATTTCGTCGAATTTAGGATTGAATTTGCGCCGAATTTGTAAAGTCGTCTACAAGCTGTAGACGCCGCCATTAATGGAGGAATCAATCGGCTTCAAATTTACACCAAATCGGAAAATTTGGAATTCGAAACCCTAAGTTTATGAAGCTTGTAGTTGAAGTGATGGAATTTTGGGGGGGTGATTATGGCGGAAGTATAGGAAAATTGATCATTTTGGGGGGAAGTGTGATTTTGGTTGCTTGTAGTTCACTGCAAAATGGTCTGCCGCGGAATTATGCTGTACTAGTACTTCTTTCCGATGTCCATCGTTCGGGTTTATTTCGGTCTGAGTCGGGTGAGATGCTAGCACCGTAGGTAGCGTTTTCCTTATGAGTTTTGACTTTTGACGACGTTTCAAACTTACTATGTATATGTTGATGTGTTAGTTAATTGAGTTTTAAGTTGGATTAAATAGAGTTGGATGATTTACACGACCTTTAAATTTCAAGTACGATGACGTGAGTTTGTCCTACATCCAAGTATGAGTTTGTCCCACGTTCCACAGATAAAAGGGGATGTTGCTAGGCATATAAACAAGTGGAATACTCCTCATACGTGCTTGGGTTTGGCTCCCTCGTCTGGTCTCTCCGCCTTGAACGGTTTTAGCAACATGGAATCAGCCAATTCAGAGTAGGTCATTGTTTTTGTTTTTGTTCTTGTGTTCTCTTTGATTTTCTTCGATCGAGCTAGGTTGGGGCATAATTAGAATGTATGAGCTAGGGAATCGTGACCTGAGTCTCGTAACTTATCTTATGCTCTTTATTTCAAAAGAAAAAAGGGAAAGAATTACACATTGGATTACTTTCACTAGATCAACGTTGAATCATTATGTTACACACTCTTGGAACGAGCCCTTCCGAGGACAAAAACTTGTACACTCTCACGACACAGAATGAAAAATGAGAAGGGCATAAAGCTCAAACATCGATTAAAATTCGAACATAACTTGCTCAGCTCCTGATAAATAAGTCAGAGCCTCATTTGGGGCGCTTATACAGCATGTCATCAACGCTTTCTTTTATGTAAATCCCCACTTTGCGCATGTTCCTAGCTACTCCTGATGCAACTACGCCTGCATTTCTGGAAAATCTGTCACGCACAATATACCACAGAATTAGTTTGATGTAACATGAAGCTATTTATCTCTACATGGTTCAAGGATGTAAACGAATGAATGAAATGAACAACTGGAATGTTGCATCTTGCCTAGTAAGGAACTCCTCCCCCATGGGAGGTTTCTGAGGTCGAGGTTGGGGGTTAGCTCGATCATCTGTTCAGGAAGGGAAACATCGGACCAGTCAGTCCTGCCCAAAGATCATGTATAACAACTAAGTAGTATCTCGTCTCAAAAAAAAAAAAAAAAAAATAGTATCCGCTACACGCCTACACATATCAGTCAGCCAAACATAATATTTGGAGTTCAGACATACAATACGGTCAAATCTAGCCATGACATGAGCCAAAAACAAGTTAATCCTTGCCAGAAAAATCACAAAAATAGAAGTGCATGCACCAGAAGCTCAATGCTGTATACATCTTATACCTCTATACATCATGCAGAAAATCCTCATCTTAAATCACTTCAATGGGCACTATGAAGCCAAAACTCTTAACAAAGGTTCATAACGTGAAAATATTCCTTATATGGAAGTCGGAACCACTTTGATTGGAAGCTGGCTTAGAAGAATTATAACCTAATCTATAGAGTCAAAAGAGTTCAACATATTTAAAATTAGATCATCATCTATGATGCCAGCAAAACTCTTCTACTGCCGCTTTGCTTCTTAATGAACCTCTTGTCCTCCCTCCTCCTTGATTCACCCTACCCCACTGCAGGGAAAGTGGCTACCTGTTTGATTTGGATAATGGGAAGAGGTGGAGTTGTTCCACACCCTGCCCCCGTCCTCCCACAAAAGAAGAATGTTATTTCACCTCATTAATCTCCACACAATCTCATTCCATGAATTGATTACCTCATAGCTCAAACCATACAGGACAAAGGTATAAAGGAGGATAACAGAGGAATGTTGCCTTGACCATGGTGACTATCATCAGTTCTGATACATACACTACTTGTCTCTCTAGCTAAAAGAACGAACTTGGAGATAATTAGAAAGGCCTAGCACCCACAAGTGGGGGAGCAAGTTTTACCATGGACAAAGAGATTCAGGAATGGGAAAGGTAGTAAGAGCAGGCGGTCAAAGCACTGGCAATAATGAAACGCCAAATGTCTATTGAGACTCAGGCTAGAATGCTCGGGGACCTCATTAAAACAATTCATCCAATAACAAATTATAAATCATGCTCTGCCATCCAGTTATTTCCATTTCCAATGGAGCCAAAGACTAATTATTCATTGGCTTTGGGATATAATGGAATAAAGCAAAATTTCTTATTTTGTGAAGTAGGAGTCAGTCGGTGGCTCGGTGCGATTTCTGAAGCAATTTCATTTTGGGTCATCCGTGCGCAGCCTCTCTATGTTTCAATAGGGGTAAGGTTTCAGTACATCCGCCCCCCCCCCTCTTACCCTGCCTTATGGCGGGAGCCTTTAAGGCACTGAAGTAAGGATGTTGTTGTTGCTCTGCCATCCAGTTGTCATGTGCAACATAAGAACAAAAAATAAAGAACTGCCACATATTCAACCGGTGGCCACATGCCCATTTACACGCAGACAACTGAGCATTGGATCCCTCAAACGTCCTCTGAGCATTAATCTACAAACTTATGCACCTAGGTTTTGCCAATGGCATACAGTAATACAGCCAAGCGTCTGCCTCCTAAACAATGGACTAGCTGCCAAGCGGTTCCTAGCATAACTGCCAAAATCTAAAGTACGGTAGAAGATGGGAAATTTAAATTACTCAGTGAAACTATCTCTTGGCAACGTCGTAATAAAGAAAATGGATTAGAAGGTGCCGAAAATAGACACCAAGTGGCAGCATAGGTACCAATTCATTAGATGACTAGAAAAGAGAATTCCATCAACAATGGGGATATACCTGTTTTCCCTTCCCGAGCATGAGCAGGAGCCTGAGCAGGTGCTTCAGCAACGGGTCTTTTATCCACCAAAAGCTGCAAGAAATGATGAAAATGCAAGAAATTAATGCCGAATACTCACAAGAAAACAAAGTAACTAACTTAAAGCTTCAGCCAACAGGGCTTCTAACAGAAGCACTCTCCTCCAACTGAGTTAAGTGCTACTACTAAAGATGTTCTCATCTTTGACATTTATTAACTGGAGTAGTAGATAAAGCCAAAGCAAGAAAGACTCAAACCTCGAGGCCAACACAAACAGGCAACTCTGCTCGAGGTTTCTGATCACCAGAAGGATGTGCGCCTTTATTATCCAGATATACCGAATATCCAACACAAGCATACCTGAAGTCTGTAAGACTTCGTCCTTCTTTAGAAGCTTCAACTTCTGATTCACTTACTATGTAGTTGGGCACTGGCCAAAACAAGATAAACCATCATCAACATGCTAATTGCATCAACTCTAAAACACACCAAATTACCAAAGATCATAGTCATCCTAGAAAAATGGTAACTTTAGATTCATTGATATTGAATCAACCGAATCGATATCAAATCTTAAGTCAACATCTTGCTAATATCAGAACCAGATTAAAAACAGAAATCGACGAGCAAACCGACGTAGCTAGCTCATCCAAGTACATCATCCAAATTAACCACATCAAATACCATCAGATAAATCATAAAATCAATTGCACAGCAACCAAACAAGATTCAATCTTTACCTAATTTTCATTAATCATCTGGGTGGAACAACGTAACCCAAACTTCAATTCCCTCATTAAATTTATTAACACACAATTACCCCATTAAAACAATCAAAATTACACACAATTAAACAGAATTACATCACCAAAAATCCTATACACAAATACCCACCACAAAAATGCAGCAAAAACACTAAAATTCAATCACAAACACCCCAAAAAAACACTAAAGTCAATGAAATTCATGCATGAAAAGAGCAAAATGAACCCTAAAATTCAATAAAAATTGGGTAAAAATAAGAAACAGAAGAGGAGAGAGAGAGAGAGAGAAACCTTGAGGAAGGGAACGAGTAAAGCCAACACAACGAGGGTTTTTACCCTTAGATTTAAGGACGGAAGAGAAATAAAGGGTACCCTTGCAAGATTTACCCTTCCTTGCTTCTTCTGGGTATTTCTGCTGCTGCGCCTTTGATTGACATTGTTGCTGTTCTTCTCCGCAATCTTCTTCCATACGATTCCCACCTCCCTCCTCTCTCATCCCTTCCATCTCTCCCTATCTCCTCTTTTCAATTTGGGTTTTTGTTCAGCTGATTTTTGGTCGGATTAATTAAATAAATTGGTTTTGGTGATTTTGGGGAACAAATATTATTTCCGATCAGTATGTTCGTTCGTTCATCACTCGTTTATGTTTCCCTGTTCTAAACTAACCAGTTCTGTCTCCTGTTCACGTCACCGCAGTGTGCGTCTTCAAAGTCAAGATCGTCTCATAATAACTTACTCCGAATACTTTATTTTGTTCGAGAAGTTTTTTTTATATCGATATTCATTAAAGGAGAGTGAGCATAAACACTCCACATTTCATTGGCTATCAAGGGAAAAAATAATCATTTACTTAAAAATCACTCTTGTTTTACTACTCGCTCGGAATATAACAGTGGAGTACGGTTTACACCTACCTTTTCAACTCACTTAAAAATCAAATATGACCCTGATAATGCAGAATTCGAAGCACTTTGGTCGTTTCACCAAAAACTAGTTAAGATATGTAATCAAGAGTCGATCAGAGTGGAATAGGTGGTTTTTTTTATAGTTTCTATTTGGAGTATACTTAAAAGAGTAGAGTTAGCCACGAGGTCTGTTGAAGACGAGGGCACGACGAGCTGCACTGAATCGGGGCTAGTGTGGCAGTCCGAAGAGTTTCAAGCCATTTAACTCCTGAGGCAAGCCTGAGTCGGTAATCGGTATAATGCCAGGTTGGGTCATCAGTCTCCAACACGGCCTAAGCCCATGCTGCGTAAGCCGTAAGCTGGGATAACAGGCAATCCGAGACATACACGCTATAATAACAACTCGCAACAGAGAAAAATTCCAAGGAAAATATTACGACTTGAACAAGCAGATTCGGTGATTTGCACTCTGCATCTAAGATGACCTACTGAATCAACAGTCTTCGGTCCACCGATAGCTGCCTTATAACGACATCTCCTGCTATACCCAAACGATTAGATGCTGATCCGATCTCTTATTAAATTGACACTGTACACGTATGGAGGAAGCCACATACAGCACCAGGTACTGGTTCATTCTCAACAGACTATACAGAATCAGAGGGTGAAAAATGCCTGATCACAAGACAGTGACTTGCATAAACCAGTCTTCACGAAGCATAAAACCAGGTGCAAGATTATGATGATTGACGCTCTATTTCTGGGTCGATGAGCTGTTGAAGACCGGGAAATATGTATCCAGATCAAGCCGATCCAAAATCGGCTGGGTGGCCCAGAGATAAGAAGAATGCCCTTCGATTATGTCAGTGGCATCGACCTGGAGAACGATAATATTCAACACTCCAAAGAGTCAAGAGACAGGTCTGGACATAAACAGAACCTCAGAGTAGAATTTGACGAAAGATACAAACTTACATTCTCAATCCCAGGCACATTCACCTCTTGGATTCCTGCCAAACCTTTTGAAAGAAGGCTGTTCCATTGAAGATTATCAGCTTCACTCGAGTTAAAGATAAATAAGGGTAATCAAAGCAATCTTTGGAAAACTTTCAAGTGCATGTGCCTACTTCCATTTTCCATTCTTCCAAGTTGAGAAGGGAGTAAGGAACTGAAAAGCTACTATAAACAGTAAACGGATGTGTTTTCGGGTGAGCATGTGAAAACCTGATGAGTAAACTAGCAGGTCTCAACGGAAAAAAATTTCAGACAAAAAATTTTAATGACGAGCAATATGCAGCAGCTAAAGTTGTAGCTTATTGGCTTATTGCCATTGAACTAAGATAGTCGCCCCCCCCCCCCCCCAAATACACATGACAACCAAATAAGAAGCGCACACACACACACACGGCAAAAGATTCATAATTTTTAGATAGTTGGAAACTGGAATACAGATTATCTTCAAGTTAATATGCCAGAAGTGCTAAGCAGGAAATGAACGTCGTTGTGTATGTACCTTGCACGGAACGCAACACCAAGTATCCAATCATTTCGAGAGAAGACATTAACAAATCTTCCAGCAACAACCTACAAAAAAAATGCAACAATATAAAAAGCATCAGGCTCAAAAGTTAAGACTAGAAGTCAGGAATGATGTACGCATGCAACAAAAGACACCAGTGTAGATCAATAAGAGTTCAAAAATTACGAATTACCTTACGTACAGCTTCCCAGTTTTCATCTTTAATTGGAATGGGTGCCCCAAGAAGCACAACTCTCTCAACAAGGTTAGCTGCCAGAAGAGTGCAAGCACTTACAGAATGAGCCAAAAAAAAATCTCAAAGTATGTCACCTCACTTGGTATTGTCTTTTTTCTTTTTTACTTATAATACATAGTATATGTTATGTGGGGGCATGCTAGGTTCGCAAGATTATTACCTTGTTCAGTCTCAGACAAATATTGGAGGCACTTGAAAATTACTCTAGCTCCTAAAGAGTAGCCTACAAGTGTAACAGGCCTGAAATCATTAAGCACTAGTATTAATAAGAATGCAGTGTCGATCACGACTACTGTAGCCACAACATACACATATGCAATACCTGTTTCCTTGTAGTCCCTTCAAGAGAACTTCAGCAAGCAGCTTCCCGGCTTTGTCTGATCTGAAATACGATTAATTGGCTATATAAGATAGTCGTAATGATAAGTGATGCACCGATCCTGATTGAAGTACAAGTACAACTAGGACATCAACTGGAAAATCAATTGGCTGAATCAGATAAGAGGTAAGAGCAAGCTATCCCTAGCGGGTCACCCTAATCAGTCATTGGTCAGGATATCCTTTATGAAAGTTAAAGGAAAACTGTTCACAGCAATTTAAAATTAAAGGATACCTGTTCACGGCAATTGTCCACTTGCTATCTATAAAATCAGTGACTGCGAGCAAGGTGGCCGGCCAAGCTAATGCTGTAAGAAGCGTGCTAAGTACTGTCATCATAGCCCCTTGTTTCATCAACTCCAAAGCAAGTCCTAAGAAAAAGTAGCATCTGCATATTACAACAACTTCATTGTGGCATACCTAAATCTACAAGCAATGTGAATTGACTAAAAAAAGAATTGTTACTTGAAGTGAGCCAATCCTGTATTGCAGTACTGACAGCTATCAGATGTTTGGACTCCCATACAAGCACATACCTAGAGTCAGTAAGGGACATAGTAAGAACCCACAAAATGAACAAAGCCTAGCAAAGGCATAAAGACTTTATCAACCTCCTACTGCAGAATCCATAAAGTTTGTTCAAAAGTTTCAAACTACCTTTTATTAGTTCAAGAAAGAACACGAAGCAGATTTAATGTGGCACAGTCCAAAAATCTCGTAGATCAAACATTCTACTAATATGTACAAATTGTGGTCAAGAGAGAGGACATCAAGGTTCAGATCTAGAACACACCCTTCACACTAAATTTACTTCATTTCCTTACTATTTTACTTATGAGTTTATATATTTTTCCTGCAAATGAATCAAAGCAGGAAATCTAGACCACACAAGAAAGTAATGCAGCCTTAAAAGCGCCAAGCTATCCGCATTACAATCGCACTTGCAGGTAGTGCCACTACGTATAGAAAATACAATTCAAAAGCAAGGGACACAATACCTTTCAAGGTTATTAACTAGTCCTTCCCACGGCATTACAAAATCTTCCTCATCAAAAACAAATCCAGATACCAAGATCCCAACTGCTAGACGCTGAAATATGCAATTCATATCAAACTCAAAGAGATAAGAGAAAACAGCCTATCAAGTGTATGGCTACAAGAAGATGGAAATGTATCACCACATAAAAAACTATTGATGAAAAGAAAACCAATATACTCACTCCTTGTCCATGATTCTCCCCTACAGCTTTGAACTCAAACTCCTCAATACTCCCAATCCTTCGGGCCATTTTTGTTCCAGTAAGGCCCGCTCCAGCAGCTGTAGAGATTGTACAATCAAAATAGTGATATAAGGCCTACAAAATATTCTACCATTCATCTAGTTAAACATGAAAAACACATGAACACACCTCCACTAAATAATTACGAGGAACAAGGGGAGAAAAGCAAATAAAAAACACTTTAAACTTAAAAAACAACTTCACCTCCAAATGAGGCAGCAATGGCGACAGAGCCAGCAACAGAACCAGCGACTGTTGCAGCAGCAGCAAATCCACCTGCTCCAATGACAGGAATAATAGTGCCCAGAGTAGGGGCCAAAGCACTAAATCCAGCAGCGATAGCAGGAGCTGCTAAGCCTGTTGAAGAATGATTGAAGTGACCTATTTCAGCAGAGAAAACATCAACATTTAAGAAAAAACAAGAGTCTCAGATTTACACGATTACCCCCAGTAATGGCCATCAAGGCACCCCCAGTTACAGCAGCAGCTCCTATAATGCCCCCACGCCTCCATTTAGTCCATGAACTTTCTTCGGATTTAGCTTCTCCCTGCTTCAATTCTTGCTCCCTTGCTAAGGCCATGACAGAGCAGGCAATCATAGTCTCCATTGCTTCCTGCAAATAGTGGCGGTATAAACACAAAGATTAAAATGTACCCCTAAAAACTTGTGAGTGGCTAAAAATCAATTTCTGACCAAAATTTCCTCCTATTTATCAACAAAGAATCATAATAAGTACTGTATATTTTATCAAAGCTAAAGGAAACTGCCAGGTAAGTCAGCATGCAGATAGACTAATAAATCTGAGAAACCTATAGTGGTAACCAATTCATCCTAATGCAGTAATGCCTAGAAATGCTGGTAACGTAGCATCAGTTTGTTACCGAAATTGAGTTACTAAAATTTCTCAAATGACAGTATGAAACATGTCTTTTTCCTGCCCTGACGGCTGCAAGTTATACTGGAACTTCAACAGACTTACCACCAAATGAACTGCTCAAGCATGAATATCAGAAAAGAGGATTGATTTGAAAGAACAACAACAACAACAACAACATCCAAGCCTTATTTCCAAAATGATTTGGGATTGGCTAACATGAATCGTCATCCAGTAACCGTCTTGTGTGCGCCATAAAATTTCAAAAATGTTGTGAAACATTTAGTAATGTTGAAACACTTTTGAAAGGAGTTTTAGCAAGTCATAAAAAAAAAAACGACAATTTTTTAATCCTGCATACCACTTTCACCCACTTGATGTCAAGCCGTGTCGCAAGCAGCCGTAAAGCAACACGATGTCGAGCATCATAGCCTTTGTGTTGCTTGGATTTCTTGCTATCTTCGGACATATTTGCAAGGCTTGCTGATAGAAGCTCATATATAACTGTTAGTTTTCTTTCATAGCTAAGTTTTCTCTCCTCTTCCACAGGTTCCTCGCTGAATTTGTATTCCGACCCATGAGTGGCGTCTTCATCAGGAACAGTATTAGCCGTTTTTTCTTGGATAACCTCAATCACTTGTCTCTCATCAGAGGTTGAAGGTGTCTCTGGCGTCTCTGGGATAGCACACTTTTGTCGACGTTCCTGGTGGTACTCACGCTGCTTATCTCTTTTACCCTCAGAATCAATCGAAGCTTCTATGCTGGCTACCATACCATCAATACCTTTAGCCAAGGCAAGTTCTTGATCCTTCTTCTCTGACAGACCTTCATCAGTTTCTTCTGAAAGCAGTCTCAGAAACTGACATAAGACACTAGTAAGTTGCAGCAACAATAGAAGAGAACAGTCAAATTCATCAGAGCGTATTAATGTTTCCGTCAGTACTTGTTCCATGTTGTTAAAAGTGGGTAAAAACAAAGTTCATACATGATGAATATTAAAGATCAAATAAGACCCTTTTTATCAAACACATCGTGGTGGAAAATACATCAGCCTATATTAATCAATCAATTTCCATTGCCGGATTTTTATTTCTGTTGCTAGAGAAATCAATGACACCTAAAGTGAAGTAGAGGGTTTCTAACTACAACCATACAGAAACACGATGGAAAACAGTCAAGGAACCAGCCCAAAGAATAAAGATGCAGCGGAAACCCCCTTTCTCAGCTGATAAAACAACACAGGACGAGATACAGGCTATAGCCTACATGATTTACAAGGATATAGTTGCATCAGAAACACAAACAAACTTTGGGGGAAGAAAACATGGAAACGAGAATAAAATACACATATTCAGGACCTAAATTCATGGCACATGCTCCACCAAAAGGTAAACAAAAGAACTATGCAGCAGCAAGGGGAATTACCGCGCCAACATGGTGAGTAGCTGGGCTAGCGCCAGCAGTCTCCTCAAGCCCTAGCCACGCCGAAGGATCTATCTCCAAAAACCTACACAACCAATTTCACACTAGTAAATCAACAGGCAAGTCAGTGTCTCCTTGTACTCCAATTTCCTCATTTCCACATTATCCACATACAACAACAACTACCCCATCCCCACCAATTCCCCGCCAACAGCGAGATAGGGGGAGTCGGATGCATTGTAAACACTCCTCGAAAAACCAAATTGATCAAACTACCTATAACCTCATCAGACAAGCATGACCTAATACTCCCAAATCCAGTAAAATTTCGCATTTCTGCTCGAAATCACATTATACTTACAATCACTCAGTACCAACACTACTACAAGCTTCATTTCACAATTAAAAGTCGAAAAGGCGTGATACAAAAGTCGCTTTTAGAGTCGGCTAACATGAATCGTCATACGGAATTAACTAACTGAGATACACACATACACAATACCACAAACTTTATTTCACAATAATAATAAAAAGTAAATAAAGGCGTGACACGAAAAGTCGTTTACGAGTCGACGTAAGTTAAACCGAAAAAATAAACGGAAATAAACGGAATTATATACTTGAAAATAGGGTGAAGGAGGCCGGAATTAGAATTAAACCAAAGAAGAGGATCGTCGGAGACGGAATCACTGCTATTACTGCCGTTGCTACAGCTGCTGGTGCTATCCTTTATTCTCTCTCCGCCGTGAGTTTCATCGCCGTCGTCGAGGAGGTTGTTCGGCGGCGTGCCGAGGGGGCGAGACTGGTGGATCTGCGCTTGGTGTACCGCCAGTGCGAACAGCGCTCCGGCGGCGTATCTTTGCGTCGGCGATAACATTTTCGCCGCCATTTTTTCCGGTGGACGGTGGTTTGATTATTCACGGTTTTTTATTAATTAATTTGTTTCTTTTTTCTTTTTCTTTTGTTATGCCGCGTAATCAGTTGAATTGATCGTCGTGTGTTTGAGTAAACTGTCCAAAAGGTGAAGTCGAGATACGGACACGGACACGAAAACACTCGGTCGATATAGTTATTTTAGTTTTTTACGTAAAACTATACCATTACATACACATTATAAGTTGTTACGTATATCGCAATATAAAATGATACGATATGAAATAGAGAAGAGTTAACTTGATGACATTTATTTGAGGTCAAATGTTTTCCTAAATCCAATAGTTGAGTTGTATACTTGTATTATGTGAGATGGATATGGAAACCTACATCTAAAGATGGTGTGCTTCGAAGTTCTTACGGAATAGCGGAAACTTGTGGGCAATGTCATTGACGATAGATAAATCCGAGTGAGATTGTATTTGACCTCCATGTGGTGCACTATAATATAAAATTATAAAGTTAGAGGGTTTTAAGCCCCCATTTAGTACTAACTACAAAGTGTTGTCATCATTTTGGACCCAATACCATTTATCGCATTACCATCAATATTAATTAAGGTCTCAATTACATGGACTCTTCAATGATCAATAATTTAAGCTAATTATTGTCTTACCATATCTTCATTGAAGTGATTGAACTTAAAATGTAAAGTACTATACAAGATACAACCACTTGAGAGTTAGAGATTATCCTTGTACTAATGCAAGTATGCAACAAGCTTGAGTAACTTAATAGTAGTATAGTACTACTCGTAAAAGATGCACATGGTCACGTGACGCAGCTCCACGTTTGAGAGAAACTCACTCTTGGCGGATTTCAATGTCAAAATTTTATAAACTTATACGATGTATTACGTCTAAACATTACATCCCTACATGCATATTATTAATCCAAAAAAAAAAAAAAAGTTAAGCTTAATTCTTCGCAATGATAATCACCAATCTTTTGACACCCAAAGTTTTTTTTAATAATCACGAGTTCTTTTCAAAGCTAATATACTCATCACGACTCTTTAATAAAGCTACTCGTATTTGACTTTCACGTAGGCACTTGCTATTATTATTATACTCACTTGTACTGTAAAAAAAAACTAAGAGATTATGCCATGAATTACGGGGCCAGCAGCTAGCATACGCTCTTCCATCATTCCCTACGATTTAAAGCACACTGACTAGTCATTTTTATATGATAATTAATTATCTGCTTGATACATAAATTAGTATTTTTATCGATCATTAATCATACAATCTAAACTACTATATAATGAACAGATGCATGAAATTTTAAGTCCACAACTCCAACAATGGATACATTTAGAAATTTATTCGTTCTCTTAATCTTAACTCACACACTTTTGTCTAGTGCCAATATATTTGTTGAATCATGTAATGCCGTAGACAAAGAGGCATTGCTTGATTTCAAGCTTAAGATCTCTAAGGACTCATCCGAGCTTCTTAGCACATGGGTTTCCACCACGGACTGCTGCACCGCGTGGGCGGGCGTGGGTTGTGATCCTGCCACCGGAAGGGTAGTGAACCTCACTCGGTCCAGTCAAGGGTCCGGTGATCAATGGTGGATAGAAGCGTCCATGACAGGTACACTCTCGCCTTTTCTAGGTAACCTTACCTATTTACGGCTACTTGACCTTAACAACCTTGTCAATTTAAAAGGTCCAATTCCACCTGAACTAGGTAAATTGTCGTATTTAACCCATCTTTTACTTAATGGAAATAAACTCGATGGTCAAGTACCCATTTCATTTGGCAAACTCAATAAGCTACAATTACTCTACCTTGCTGATAATAAACTCTCGGCCACCATACCCGACTCTGTCTTCCGATCAATGAGCTCCCTCTCCGAGCTCTATCTAAGCTGGAATCGATTTTCCGGCCCGTTACCCCCTTCGATTTGGAATTTAACATCACTTACGTCTATCGAAATCCAAAACAACAACTTCTATGGTACAATTCCAAGTGACATAGGCAAACTTAAGAAACTTAAATCACTCATGTTAGATAGTAATCAAATTAGAGGACGTATCCCTTATTCCATAGGTAAACTATCCAAATTACAATACTTATCCCTCCCTGACAACAAACTTACAGGACCTATACCTTCTTCCATAGGCCAACTTCGTTCTTTAGAGCACCTTCATTTGAATTATAACAAGTTAACGGGTACATTACCTTCTTCTATAGGTAATCTTTCAAAAGTCGAAACAATGTACTTAAACCACAACAATCTTAGAGGAACTTTACCTTCAAGTTTAGCACACCTTCCCAAAATACTCGATTTAGTCCTTTCGAACAACCAATTCGTAGGACAAATCCCCAAGAGTTTTGGCAATTTTAAGACCCTTCAAACGTTAGACGTGTCTACAAATCAACTTATCGGTCCTCTACCTCATGAACTAGCTAAAATAAACACATTGGTAAATCTAATCGTGTCCTACAATCCACTGGCTTTAGTCAGTATTCCGCACTGGGCCTCCAAAATGTTTTGGCTCAATGTTTTGGGCTTAGCCGGGACCGGTCTAAATGGGCGATTGCCTCTACACCTTGCCTCATCTCGAGTTAGTACACTCGATTTATCGAGCAACCAGCTCACTGGGCCGTTACCTTCTTGGTTAAGCAACATGAGCTTGAATACGCTAAACTTGTCTAACAACGTATTTTACCAAACCATTCCGGTTGAGTTCAAGAAACTTACGAACCTTGCGTATCTTGATTTACACTCTAACCGGCTAACGGGTACGTTAGACAACATTTTCGACAAAGATGCCGAGGCGTACAGAGTCATCGACGTGTCTAACAACATGTTTTCGGGTAGACTTGACAACGACATTGGTTCAAAACCGGCTATGGGTCCGTTGGTCATGTCCTTAGTGTTGTCCGGGAACATGTTGAGTGGATCGATACCGAAATCGATAGGGGAGTTGAGTGGATTGGAAGTGCTGATCATGGCGGGTAACCGGTTTTCAGGGGTGATACCCAAAGAACTTGGGAATGCATACATACATAAGATAATGTATACATGTAAAGATCACTCAAAATATTATATGAAACCAATCAATGTATCAGCGACACTTGTAAATTGTAATATATATAAACATCTATCTTAGAACAAATTAAAAGGCTTATAAGGGTAGGGATGAAATAATTATAATGTTTTCCCCAGCCATCATTTAGTCCAACCAAAAATTAATAATCGAGATCGACTATCCCAACTTCACACAATTAGGTTTGACTTGCCTTGTGTCTTATTATATAAGACAGTCTTATTAAATAAGACCGTCTTATCCAATTTTTTAACTTTACCCTATCAATTACGCACTATATAAATGCATGTAAAACCTAGTAGTAGCCCAACTAGCTTAGGTCATACATACTACAATATATAGAAAGAAAGTATGGAGAACAATGAAGATTATGAAATGTTGAGTGTGAGGGAATTACCTCTAGGATTTAGGTTTGATCCAACTGATGAAGAACTTATTCTTCATTTCTTATTCTCAAAATATAAGCCTTCTTCTTCTTCTTCTTCTTCTTCTTCTTCTTCTTCTTCTTCTTTTCCTCTTTGTGATCACCATACTCTCATTCCTGACTTGGAGAATTTCTATCATCCTACTCAACTTCATGGTAATTATATTCTTAGCTAGCTATTACGTACTCTATTTTTTCCGTCAATAATTAATCGATCTGCTCAATTATCAGCTTAGACTTTTATAAATTTAATTAGGTTATAACATAGAGAAAACACGTATTAAATTCCGATCAAATATTATATGAACAACCGAAAATAACTTTTATTATGTACTCATCCACGCTTCAAGCTCAATTATGCAAATACTACTTACTTTTTGTTAATGGGCATCTTATTATATTTGTACTGCATGTGCTACGTAATTGTATGCAGGTGAAGCATTCGAGAGCTATGGGAAATGGTATTTTTACACCCAAAAATCAGATAAACGGATCACAGAAAACGGGTATTGGAGAGAAGTGGGCACGGATCAACCCATATTTACAAGATCATCAAATTCCAACAAATTAGTGGGGATTAAGAAAACTTTGATTTTCTATGAGGGCCAATTTCCATCGGGACTAAAAACCCGATGGCTTATGCAAGAATATCACTTATGCAACACCACTTTCTCACTAGGACGACCAGGTGAAATAAAACCTCGTAAGAAAAGAAGCGAATTACATAGAGTAAGTATCCCTTGTTATTTTTAGGTTAAAAGCGAGTCGTGATCATTCGATTTTATGTTAATTTCAGCAACGGTCAAACCCCGTTAGAAAAGTTATCTATATGAAACATAAAAGTCGGTACACTACAACAAAAAAAAAAAAAGTCTGATTAGCGACCAATTGTTGCAACCAATTGGAAATCGGTTGTAATTTTAGATGTAGTCGTCTAGTCAAAAATAATGAAACTCCATATCAGTTAATTAATTAGTTGTGACTTTGACAATATATATTTGCTAACAGATATATTTTGTGGTTTTTACTACTCGATCAGGAAGACAAAGAATGGGTTGTGTGTCGGGTTGAAGACAATGACGCAAGTGATGATGAGGTCGAGCTCTCATGTTTAGACGAAGTATTTCTAGCTCTCACTAATGAACATTTCGAGGAGACTAGCTATCCATAATCCATACTAATTTCGAGTTATTTTCCCTTTGTATAGTTTACACTCGATGTAGATCCATATGTTAGTACTCGTATCATATATCGAAAGTACAGTTTGGCGCAATTTTCGGATGTATTTTCTCATATTTATGTCGTAAATAAAGTAAGATATTTGAAATGAGTCGAATCATGTTAAAATATAATGAAATAAAAATTAAACTAAATGATTGCCCTTCGAAATCAAGAAATAAAAAAAAAAAAAAAAAACTGAGTTTGGCTAATATTCCTCATTTTCCCATTCTTTTAGTTCAAGATACTTTTCGTGAAAGAAAAATGGGCCAAACGGCCCGAAATGAAGTCTTCCCGGGAATAAAGAAGGGATCCCAATTTGGGTTGGGCTTCTTTTAGACCAAAGTGGACTGAAGCCCACTTAAGAATAGAACTACATGGCGTCTTCTCGTCTTATAACTTGGGCCTCCACTTCCCACTTCGAATACGCTAAATTCAAGTAGTGATTCTTACACCCCCGCAATTCATTCTCGCATTCCTTCGTGTGATTCACAGATCTCAATGATCCTCTCAGTCTCTCACATAGAGAAGTGTAAAAATGATTCGGGAGAATACAAAATTCTCTGGCCTGTAAGTTCATACGTATCCACATTACATTTTTTTTTTTCTTAATAAAAACTGAGAACGTATCATTCATTTTCTCGCATGCTTATCATTATTAATTTCGTCTTGATGAACAAGAGGGGGGCTATTTTCATAATTTAAAGTTATGCAATACCCCATCATTTCTTAGTTGATTGAAATGAGGAACACAATAACACATCATACAATTTTAAAACCCTTCTCTCTTGATTCTTGAACGACCTAATGTGAACTACCGATTTTGGTACATAGTATACTAGAATTCTAAATATATAGCAACTGCAAAAGAAAAACATGTCTGAATTTGTAAAAAAAAAAAAAAAAAAAAATCTAAGCTTATTAGTCCAAAATATCGTATACGAATAAACCGACGCAATTATTTCAAGTTGTGAACAATAATTCACATAATTGTAGTCAACCATTGAATACGGTCCCTAATAAAAACAATCGAATAGTATCGTGAGAACAGATTTAATAGCAAGAAACATGTGGGAAACTATATGATTACAAATTTTCTTAAGCGTTATTTATTAATAATTTAAAATTTTAAACTAGTTAATTAAAGATCCAAACCAATCTGTCAAAATCTATGGTTGACGAACTTGACAATTTCCAACAAATTTCAATACGATTTTGAATCATTTAATTTTGATTTGTTGACCTCGTGAAATTAATTTTTTCATTTAAAAAACACCCAATCAAATATTTGGCCAACCCGATTGGATCCGATCCAGCTCTGGAACAAATAACATGATGAGATTTACACGTTATGTGCTGGTTTGGTACGAAAGCGCCATATTTCTAACGGAACTCCTAAGCATTGGGAAGTAATATACTCGTATTTCATAATGTTCTTGTACCATCCGTTGATCGATATATATATATATATATATATAATCTCGATGATCTCTTATAAATACATTTTGTGTAGGTAGAACACCAAAATTAGTAAAGTATCGAATTTCACGTACACCCGATAACGCCATTATTGATAAAGGGAATCAGATATTTTCATGCGTGGATTGGTCCAATCAAGCCGTGGATTTATGATTACCCTTGATATATAAAAGAACGCTAAGTCATGTCTAACGGAAATGTACGTAGTCCCTAGACACCGAATCATTTGAAACTACTTAGGACATGTTCGATAGGAATGCATCTTTCTGAACTGATCTGATCTGATCTGATTGACTCTGATCTGATCTGATTGATTCCGAACTGATCTGATCTGAATGCGTTGAAATTTTGATTGAATTTCAACGAATTAGTATCAATTATGTACCAAATACATTGATAGAAATTTGAACATTTCTGATCTGATCTGATGTGATTTGAATGACTCTAATCTGATTTGAATGATTCTGAACTAATCTGAATACTACTTTTATTAAATCCTATCAAACAAAACCTTAATTAATGAATAATGTTCGTGTAACATCGGCAAGATATGATATGGAAACGTTATATTATAATATCGAAGTCTATGCCACGCGATAACGGCGAACACATGCAACTATACAAGGAAACAAAATCGTACAAATTTCAGTCTTTATAAGAGTAGTTCTTTTTCCTGAAATCTGACTCATCTCTACTATCTCTTAGTTGACACATAATAACACACACATTAACACTTCTAGTAATTGTCATCTTTTGTACTTCTTCCTATCTTGTATCTTATGTAATACTCATCATCTAAACTTTTGATTAATCATCAAAAAAATGGCATCATCATTAGTGAGATCAAGAGCTTTAATTCAAAGATTAAGATCAAAATCGGGTTTAATTAGTTATGATCATCACCATTTTCATTGTATAACTTCTTCAACAATCCACCACCAACTTAATAATAATTCCTCTTTATTTCCTCAAATTCTCAAAAACCCAGTTTTAGTTTCTGGTAATTTGCCAACCCTTTTTGTTTCTCAGCGTTTTGAATCCACCAAAGCTCAGAATCAGTTGGATTTTTCTGCTTATGATGAAGATGATCAGGTAATTTTTTTTATTTTTTGGTGTTGAGATAAAATTCAACATCTTAATACAAAGTTAATGATTGAAGATGTAGAGTGATTTTTCATGTACGTAATTACGTAATAACTAATAAGTACCTCGTCCGTTCTTTTAGATCGTTTTTGTTTGGTTTGAGTATACGAGAGTAGTTCTATCTGATCGTTAACAATCCAAGGGAACGGAATAAGAATGCTACCGTACAATTGGTAAATTGTGATGCATGTCATGTTGCTGATGTTGCTTAATCTAATTCAACCGATTTTTGGTACACGAACAGTCATGAGAAATCGTAGGAATATGAAAGATAGCAAACTTTATGTAACATCGTGGATTTTCTTTATATTTCTTAATTCTTACGTTAGATGATTTTGAAATAGACGTGTTTTGAGTCCTGATCATGGCATACTAGACTTACCAGTTATTTACTGAACAAATTTGCATACGATAGAAACTTTTTTCGATTCAGTTTATGTTTTATAAAGCCACTTTAAATTATTACTGTATATTATACGAGTATGTTGTAAAACTACCCACCTTTGTACTAAAAAAAAAGTGATGTGATGCATATTCAGATATTCTAGATTGTTATTCAAGCTTAAAATAATTATTTTTACACTGATGTGTCAGAGCAGACCCTCGATTTTCCTGGTGGTAAAGTTGGAATTACATCTGAAATGAAATTCATTTCTGAAACAAATGGAACCAGAGTTCAGTGTTACAGACTTCTTGATGATTATGGCCAGCTGTTGGAAGATCCTGTTTACGAGGTTATATGTCCATCCACTAATTCCCGTTAACAAGTTATTGTGAGACGGTCTCATACGGGATTTTTGCCCTCGTTTTATTGGAAATTGGTACTCATTTTTTATGTTACTGTAAACCAGGTTAGTGAGGAACTTGCAGTGAAAATGTATGAACACATGGTCACCTTACAAGTTATGGATACCTTGTTCTTTGAGGCTCAGAGACAAGGGAGAATTTCATTCTATCTTACTTCAATTGGAGAAGAAGCTATCAATATCGCGTCAGCTGCTGCGCTCAGTTCAGATGATCTGATATTCCCTCAGGTGACATTTTCAGAAATTTACAGTAATGTCAGAGAATAAGTTCATGAAATTTGACGTTTTTCATCCCTCTTTACTTAACATTTTTTGAATGAATGTTGCAGTATAGGGAGCCTGGTGTTCTAATGTGGCGCGGATTCACCCTGCAAGAGTTTGCAAACCAGTGTTTCAGCAATAAAGCTGATTATGGGAAAGGCAGGCAGATGCCTATACACTATGGATCAAAAGACCTCAATTACGTTACTATATCCTCACCTATCGCGTATGTTCAGTGGTTTATGATGAATTTTGGACTTCAATTTTCAGAAAAATGAATTCATTTTCATACTGATTTCATTTTTGGTCTGTTTCTTTTCAGTACACAGCTTCCCCAAGCAGTTGGTGCCGCGTATTCTTTAAAAGTTGACAGTAAAGATGCTTGTTCAGTCACTTATTTTGGTGATGGTGCTACAAGTGAAGTAAGTAACATTTACTTATCAGTATTCCAGCATTTTGATTCCTGATTCCAGGATCTGTAAATGTATACTGTCAAAAGTGATTTACTGTTGGCCTGGTTAACTATCTCAGGGAGATTTCCATGCTGGAATGAATTTTGCATCAGTTTTGGAGGCTCCTGTCATATTTTTCTGCAGAAATAATGGTTGGGCGATCAGTACCCCAGTTTCGAACCAGCTAAAAGGTTTTCCACAGTCATTTCTTTTCCTTTGATTTTTCTACATGAGGTCCAATGTTCAAGTAAATAAGAGTGAGTTTTTGCAGGTGATGGAATAATTGATCGAGGCCTAGGTTATGGCATCCGAAGCATCCGTGTTGATGGCAATGATGCTCTTGCTGTTTACAATGCAGTGCGTGAAGCCCGGAGAATGGCTGTAAGTGAGAAAAGACCAGTCTTGATTGAGGTGAGTACTGCTTACAGATCCGCGCCCCTCTTCTGTGAACATTGGACAATCATGTATTTTTTTCACTTTTTGTTAAGCTGATCACTGAGGTTCTATTTCTGTAGGCAATGACATATAGAGTAAGTCACCATTCTACTTCAGACGATTCCACAAAGTATCGGCCTCTTGAGGAAATCGAGTGGTGGAAAAGGACAAGAGACCCTGTGGCGAAATTTAGAAGATGGATTGAGGGAAACAGGTGGTGGAATGAGAAGAAAGAATCAGAACTGCGAAGCAGTGCAAGGATACAGGTAAAATGCTGCTCCAAAAAAGAGTTGTCATTTTCTGACCGGATTTACTTACAGAGTACTACATTATATGTTAATCAAGGTTGCAGGAATAATGTCTAACTGCTGTTCTTTTACAGATGCTGAATGCAATTCAAGTGGCCGAGAAACTAGAGAAGCCGCCTGTGTCTGGTCTTTTTACTGACGTCTATGATGTCATGCCACCAAACCTCCAGGAGCAGGAAAGGTCTTTAAGGGAGACCATAGCGACTCACCGAAAAGAGTACCCACAAGACATTCCTGTGTAGTCTGATAAATTCTTGAGCACATAAACATGTGACTATATTGGCAACATGTACATGAAAATGTATATCAGGAATAACGCTTCTCTGTTTCTTGTATATGCAACATGCAACCATGTTCTAAAGCAATAAAATGGTGTTATTTAGCCATGTTCTGTATGAAGTGTCTTGTGTTGGTGTTGTACAAGTATTGGGACTTGACTTACGCCCCATTAAAAAGATCACTACTCGATGCCTCAAAGACTCGTGCCTATAACAATATGCACGTAACCATAGAATGCTGAAATTATGCCTCAGCAAGACAGTTCCTTCGCTTTCAGAAGTAGTCGAATGTGCTTTATTTTCAGTAATGCACTGTAACCTGAATCAAATTTAGACAGAGATAGGGAGAAACATTGGCGATTTCCGGCAATTATCACAGATCACATTATTTAGATTTATAAATTCTCCAATTGTATTTTATGGTCCTCTTGCAAGACTACAAGAGAAACACTGCCTTAAAGTCATTCATGAGATGCAGCACCCTGATAGCTACAGTACACTGTGAAAGGTGATTTAAAGCATCAGTCTCCGGAAGCTGATCACGGAAACTCGAAAATATCACAACGACGAAGCTTTTTCATCCAGGGACTCCTGAATAGCCTTCAAAAGGGAAGGCATCAGCTTCCTGTTGGTAGCAACTATACCATGGTACAAGTCAAGGTACTTCCCTTTAGAGAAATCCAAGGGGTTTCCAGCAGCATCACTGACGACACCTCCAGCTTCTGCAACAAGCAATGGGTAAACGAGTGACCAAGGTTAAGGGATTGAAGAAAGCATCTCAGAAGGAAAAGTACTAGGGTATCGATGACTTCCTTACCAGTAACGACAACGGCTCCAGCGGCATGGTCCCAAATTTTTTCACGATACCCTGCATGTGGGAAACGTAGATATATAGCACCATCCCCTCTGCTCAAAGCACCATATTTGGCCTGGCTATCAATCCTAACAGGGGGTGCTTTGACACCAAGTTTCTGTTCAAGAAAATAAATGACAATGAGATGTTTCTCCATTTAAGAACAAGTACAATTAAGCAAACATTCTAAAGGGCAGAGAGGTTCTTGACTGAACCTAAATCTTACCTTCGCTATGGAGCTAGTCAGATCATGTAGGGAATGAGCTGCTTCAAATGATTCAAAGAACGAAGCCTCTTCAGAATTTTCAATTGAACTGACATTCACCTAAGATAATTGAAACCACAGAATCATAGTGATATATGCAAACAACATTCCTGTAAAAATTGAAGCAGAGAAGTCAAATGAGCACATACTTTTACAGGGGAAGAACCATCAAACGCCTGCATGTAAGTTCCTTCTCCGATCACAGCTGAGAAAAGACAGCCTATTTGGCTGGCAGTTGATTGATCACTTTGCGTGCTAATGGACGCCAAAGGAAGATTTGGGCATGCCAAGACTCCAAGGACTACTTTTCCTTCATCTATCAATGCCAATGCTATCGCATACTGGTCCCCTCTTACAAACCTATTCAAATAACCTCGTATGTATCAAATTCAGGATAGGATAGCAAAGGAAACAGGAATTAGAGGTCAAGACTAGAAGTCAAGAATTCATTTACTTAACAACAACAACCAAGCCTTATTCCCAAAATGATTTGGGGTCGGCTAACATGAATCATCATCTAGTAACCGTCTTGTGTACGCCATGAAATATCAAAAACGTTGTAAACCTTTTAGGAATATTAAAACACTTTCAAAGGAAGTTTTATAAAGTCATCAAAATAAATAAAAAGATTTGAAAAATATTGAAAAGACATGAACTTTGAACACAAGGTAAAAAAAATTAATTCCAAGCGTATATAATCCACAAGCTCTGAGAAGATATAATTAGGAGGGATAGTATGGGGATGTGAGAATGAGAAAACTAAAACATTCATTCAGTAGTGAATCTGTTGTAAGCCTCCAGTCTTTGAGACTATTGACTATACTGCAAAGTGTTCTACTAGAGAGAGCGTGGCGTATCATATATGCTTATAAATTGGAGAACAAATCAATACAAGCATGAGGATTGAAGTGATCTATGCATGAGTAAAATATGAACCCCATAATGCAGTAGTGTTGACAATACCTCTATTCTTTAAACTTACCCTTTAGTGCCATCTATAGGATCCAGAACCCAGTGGCGACCTGAAGGACCTCCTTCAGACCTGCCATTATCTATTGCAGTAAGCACATCTTCGCCTGACAAAGGTGAAATACTATAGGAGTTGTCACTGGCAATAGTGTCATTAACAAGCAATCTGATGCGCTCCAAAATTTCTTGTGCACCATCTTTCCTTAAATCTCCAGAATCCTGAAAGATTTAGAAGCTAAAAAGCAGGTTCAGGAATTTAAACATAGACGTTCAGCATTGTTAATTTTAAACCACCACTCAGATGGAATCTTTATTATCCAGCCATGATGCTTCAGACTTACCTCCTCCGCCACCATAGAGAATGGCTCTGCCGAAAGCTCATGTCCAAGCACAAAGCTAACAACAGCTTGTGAGCCTGATAAATTCATAAGTGATATAAAAAAGTAAGTCATCTATTGCCATGAGTGTCATGACTTAAAAAGCTGAGAAAAAAAAACTCCATTTCAGTCTTATTCAATCCTCTTATTTTGAACCTTAACAAGCTATAACCTATCAGCAGGGAGACAACAACAACAAGACATGAATAGTTATGTTCTTGATCTTGTGACGCCTTAACATTGACAGTTTAGTATCAACAAACCAAAGACCCTTAATTTTCTAAGTTGGCTCTGGCCGTCTAACTTCCTCAGTAATGCAAATAGCCACACTGCCACACCACATGCCCACGGCTTCCACCAATGACCATTATGTATCTTTACAACATTCAATCAAACCCTATGGAAATATTTGCAGTATTCAGGTGATAGGAGAAATTAACTCCTTTCAGATACTGTTTGATGACATGCATAGATCCAGAATCCACTGACAATAGCATACATGTACATAATAGTTACATCACATACCATAGTCAGCAACTGTTACAGGGCTCTTATCCAGTTTCGACTGTACATCAGATTGTGCTAATGACTTTTGTACTTTCTGCAGACAGGGAGCCAAAACGTACAAAAAATAATCAGCATAAGCAATAAGCATCATTACAAAGTGATGAAATGGTGCAGAAAACAGTATAGATTCCACTGAGAACATCAGTAGGCGCGACCTTAAGTGCATCACCAATCTCTGAGCAGGAAGATACAGATGTCATAAAATCCCTGGCCTTGCCACATCGAAAAGAAACATGAAGCAAAACATAGCCAAGAAACCAAGTAGAACTACCATCAAAACTGTAAGTGTGAGTGAACTGTGTACACTTGCTTAAAGAGATTTGTACCCCTTCCCTTCTACCATGTCAGCACATTTTTTAAATCTGGAAAGTTGATACAGTTCGAAGCTGATACAGTCGTGAACATGTCTTTTTTTCTCTTTTCATGGTGAAGATAGCATAAATAGATTGAGTGCCACAAGCTTCTCTTTATAACTGACATTTCAATAAATTTCAATTCTACAATACAACAAGAACAACATCATTACCCCAGGGCCATAAAGCCTGCTGCCACAAGGGGGGTCGGATGTACGCTAGCCTTACCCCTATTGAAACATAAAGAGACTGCACACGGATGATCCAAAATAAAAATTGCTTCGAGAATCGCACCAACATTCAATTCAAATACCCAGAAAGCCCAAAACTTTACTACTAGTATAATCATCATTAATCATACACTAACCAAACGTAATAATCACAATCATACAACAGGCTTAAAAATCTACCTACACCAATTTCGTAAAGACAAAATCCCCAAAAACCATCTAATTAATCACAAATTCACAACTAAATTTACACCAAATCACAATCACTGACCTGGGTTTGCTTCAAACATCAATTTAACAAAGAAAAGATCAAATCTTTTAAATGTAACAGAGAAAAATCGTAAAGGGTACAATCAATTATTCGAAAAAAGTAAAAGAGAAGTTAATAATAATCAGAGAGAGGGAGAGAGAGAGTGCCTGGCAGAGACGGGAAGCAAGAGAAGCAGCTTTCTTGGCAGCAGCAATCTCCTTTTGGTACGCCATTGATGAGCAAGTGAAGAGACAGCGTGAACGACAAGTTTGTTTTGTGTGAAATGGAGAAACGAGGAGAGTTGGGAAGGGTGAGTGACAAGTTCTCACTCTAAAGCAGCTCAAGCTTATGTTATACATGGTGGTTTGGTGGGTGTGCTTTGTTTTCCCGGACACGGCAATGTTGCGTAGTGAGTGGAGTTATTGGTCGATTTTGTCGAAATCATCTGTCGCATTTGGTGTCTCATTAATTTGTTTTACGGAGAATAATTGGTAGTAGATGGGGTAAATAATCGACTACGAGAAGCGGATTTTGTTTCCGATTGTACCGTGTTCGTCATGTTGGATGGATTTTTGGTATAAATATGGAGAGAATGAGAAGTTGTACAAAGTATGAGATGTGATAAGGCGAATGATGGTAAATTGCTTTAGTGGACCGTGATTGTAATTTTTACATCGACTTTCATTTTTCATTAACTGACTTTGATTTACTATATGCTGACTTTTATTGCAATAGTTCTTCGGTTGACGAAATGTAATGAAGTAATTAACCTAACAAACTATTGATTTTTCACCGTGTCAACTGCCAAGTGTCAACAAGCCGCTAAATAACCAATGAAGCTATCAAACAATCATTTTCTAACTGATGGTAGTTTAAACATACTTATGCACTATCATGTGATTTGTAGTATTACTTATTAGACAACTTGATATATGGAATTATAGTAATTTCTTATCTAAAAATAGTTCATTATCTAAGCTAAAAGCTCTGGACATAATAAATCTGCTACTAAATGTATGGACAAATCAAAGGTAGCTAAAATTATGCTTTCTTTAAGATTGTCACCCTTCTATAATTTTATCTCATGAATTAATAAAAAAAACTCCTAAAAATGGACAATCACCAACAATAAAAAAGAAGCTTGAAATAGAAAAATTGTTTTACACCCTTCACCTTCCTATTAACCCCAACCATCTTTCTTATAGTAAATTTTTGTTGTGATAATTTTGTTATTTGGTTGAAAAGGCGGTGTAAAACAACAGTGGTAATTTTATGAGAATTACATTTTTACTCGCCAGAATTTAGATGTGTTACAATACGTCATAGGAGTAACTAGTTCATTTTCACCAATTAGGGGAAGAAACAAAGTTTACCACAAGGTGAACATACAACATTTTTGTCTTCTCTTTTTTTTTTTTTTTTTTGTTTGAGAAGAAACTAAGGACAAGATGTCGAATAATAGTTCTGCGACTACAACCATAGGAGCAGGGACGGAGGGTAGCCCTATAGTTTGCTATGCACCTACAATGATAACAACAAATGGGGTGTGGCAAGGAGATAATCCATTGGATTACTCTTTACCCCTCTTCATCCTTCAATTAACCATGGTGGTCGTTACGACTCGTCTCCTTGTGTTTGCCCTCAAACCACTTCGCCAACCCCGTGTCATTGCTGAGATTCTTGTAAGTATTACTCCCTAGTCATTCGTGTACGAGTATATCATAAGTTCGAATTAGGTATTGGTTATAGGTATTCTTAGATACGAACTTGTTTCAAGAAACTGTTTTGTTTCTGTGAAACGGGTTCATCTAGAAGTTTGTGAATTTCTTGAGGGCAATAATATCCATGCATGCACAACACTAACATTTTATTACGATAAGCAAAACTCATGCAGTCAAGGTCCTTGATAAAAACTTATGTGAAAATGTTGAAAAAAACATGTAATAAGTATGGAGATTGTATCAGAAAATGCTTTCAAAGTATCATTGTATGACTCCTGATATACCAGTGCGCTTGCTTCTTACGCTAATAGGGTGGTGTGATACTCGGACCGTCGTTGCTGGGAAGAAATCAAACATTCGCCAAAGTGATATTCCCGCTAAGAAGTGTGATGGTGCTGGAGACCATGGCTAACATTGGCCTCCTGTAT
>JBBYHQ010000002.1:26177540-26207841 GCA_038382645.1 Spergularia azorica
TTATTAAATAAGCTAGCTTATTATTTAAGCTAGTGGTGTTACCAAACCAACTTATTTGGTCAAAGAGCTTAAAAAATAGTCAAATAAGCTACTTTGGCCAAATAAGCTAGCTTATTGTGCATACCAAACATAGCCTAATAGCTAGCTCACAACTTAAATTCATTGGTATGTAATTATTGCGATGTTACGTCAAAAAAAAAAAAAAAATTATTGCGATGATTCTATTGTGGTTATTGTCTAGGGTTAATCATATGCAAATTGGTAGAGGTTTACACTATAGACACAATTAATTTGTCTACAATGTAAAATTGATTTAGTAATAGTAAAATTGGGATTGGAGTAATAAAATTAATTTGTAATGAAAAATTCATGTAGTAAAATTATTTGTATGAGTAGTAAAATTATTGCTAATAGTAGATAATTTCAAATGTCTACATGGTAGACTTCTAACATTATCCATCGTATTATCGTGGATTTTTTGTACCTTTTTGTCTCCTAGTCATATACTCATAGCTCGAAATTAAACCCTCGAATCTGCCCATATGCTTGTGTGAACTGTGAAGATGGCATGAAGCTTCTTGTTCTAAAAACAATAGAAATTTAAGTAATTGGCTAATAACGATATTCACGTTTTTAAGTAAGTTATTCTATTAGTACATACCTTCTGATCTTTTGACCTCTGGCTTTGACACCCTTTCACTACCGTACCGCGTATGACTTTTTTATGTCACTTTATTTTGGAAGAGCATACTATATTATATTGTCATGTCATAAACTCGTCACATTGGGTATTACTGTATTAGTAATATAGTATGGTTACCAAATGTTCGGAATCTGTCAAAAATTGATCATAATACATTATGACATTTTCTTATTGTAATTGGTCTCAAAGTGGTAATAAATTTTGACTTAATGATGTGTAATACTCCGTAGATCTTCACCTATTCAACAGTTGTATACAAAAATTTCACGTCTTAAACATATCTCCATACTTTAAACACAAGGGAAAAAAAAAATCATTGGTTGAAAAGGGAAGGCAATTAGCATTTCCTTGGAACCTATGGTCACACTCCAAACCAAACCTCAGCCCGTATTACAAGTCTTTTAAAATAATAATTATCCAAGTTGCATTATAAAATAGTAAAATACAATAATGTTTATTAAGTATACTCTGTATATATAGATTCCTAATCTCCTCTTGATCACATCATTCAGAAAAATCATAACCCATATGTTATCATAATAACAATAATCTCAATTCTAAATATGGAAACTATCACCAACTCACTCACCCTCATTTCCCTCACAATAACAATGTTATTAGCTCACACAAAATTTGTTCAAGTAGAGTCTTGCAATGCCATAGACAAAGAGGCATTGCTTGATTTCAAGCATAAGATCACAGAGGACCCAAAAGGGCTTCTTACCACATGGGACCCAACCACTGACTGCTGCACAGCCTGGGCGGGCGTAGTTTGCGACCCAGCCACCAACGGAAGGGTGGTCAAACTCGCCCGCTCATGGCAGGGTTCCGGTGATGAATGGTGGCTTGAAGCCACCATGTCAGGTACATTATCACCTTTTATAGGCAACCTTACGTATCTACAAGTCCTGGACTTAGACGGTCTCATATACCTAACCGGTCTAATCCCACCCGAATTGGGCCAATTGTCGCACCTGACCCATCTCAGTATAAGTATGAGTCAGTTACATGGTCCCATACCCACTTCACTAGCTAAACTTCAGAGGCTACAAATACTCAACCTAGCCATGAACCTTCTCTCCGGCACCCTACCCCCATCTGTGTTCGAACCAATGACCTCTCTCTCGGTTTTTACGCTTAAGTAGCAACCTATTCTTCGGTACAATACCGCCTTCCATTTGGAGTCTAACATCCCTAACACACTTTGAAATCGACGACAACGGTCTCTGGGGTACAATTTCAGGCGACATTGGTAATCTCAAGAGCCTCGAAATCTTATGTTTGTCCAAAAATTATCTCAACGGAAGCATACCTTATCCCATAGGGCAGCTTACCAAGTTACAATACTTTACCCTTGGTGACAACAAGCTCACGGGACAAATCCCGTATTCCTTAGGACAACTTGTTTCGTTGAGTCACCTAAACTTGAGCCATAACCAATTCACAGGTCCAATACCAGATTCCATAGGCAATCTTTCGCGGTTAGAAGATATGATGTTAAATGACAACAGCATAACAGGGGAAATCCCATCAAATGTAGGACACCTTGGTGAATTAAAGGTAATGTCCTTGTCAAACAACCTTCTTACTGGCCAAATACCCAAGACTTTTGGTAAACTCAAATTGCTTTGGAGCTTAGATTTGTCTAGGAATCGTCTCAATGGTCCATTACCTGAGGAGCTCAAGACATTAGAATCTTTACTGGGTCTGAGCCTGTCACACAATCCACTCGGGTTGGCGACAATGCCGCGGTGTCTGTCTGAAATGTCTGAGCTCACTGACCTGCGCTTAGCCGACACTGGTTTAAAAGGACAGCTGACAAGAATGCTGTCCATGTCGAGCCTGATTCAACTCGACTTATCGAGCAATGAGCTAGTCGGAGAGCTGCCAACTTGGATAGCGGAAATGACTAGTTTGGAGCACCTGAATTTATCCAACAATGGACTCAGCTCCGTCATTCCAGATGAATTCAAGAGTCTTTCCAGGCTCGAGTTCCTTGATTTTCACTCGAACAGCTTCAATGGCACGCTTGACAACATCTTTAATAAGAATTGTGTCGGATACGTATCTGATGACACGTCTTTTCTTCCAGACGAGTTCAAAAACGATCCTAAGGCCTGGTACGCCTTCGGCATTCAGTCAAACAGGTCCGTTGGCAAGTACAAGTTCATCGATGTTTCGAGCAACAGGTTCTCGGGTCCACTTGACCCAGACCTTGGTAACAAACCTGCTATGGGATCATCGGTCACTACCTTGGTTTTGTCCAGCAACGCACTGGGTGGATCAATGCCAAATTCTCTAGGTAACTTGACAGGGTTGCGAGTTCTCGAAATGGCGGATAACCAGCTTTCAGGGAGCATACCCGAAGAACTTGGGAACGCAAAGGAATTGGACACCCTCTTGCTGTCAAGAAATAGCTTCACTGGTAAGATTCCAGAATCTGTGTTAGATTTGGACAGATTGAGAATGTTTGATGTACCAATTGATGGTGTTGGTACGACAAAGTTACACTCACAAGTCTGATTTTCCCGGTTCTGACATGTAGCGGCGGAGCAGCGGCATATGATTTTGTAAACCACTGTTGACTGATTGTAGTTGTGTTGAGCATGCTTTTAGAAATAGTGAAATGTTCTGTGGCGTTCTCACAAAAAAAAAAAAAAAAAAAAAACAAATGTTCTGTTTTTTCAATCTCGTCTTAGCCGACCCCAAATCATCGTGGAACGTGTACAAAGGCCTGTTGTAACTTGTAATGGACTATATCCAAAAACCCCAATTACACACATTCAGGTGTCAAGCCCTCGGACTCTCAGAGTACGAAACACGCCATGTACCATCACCTTGGGCAATCATTCCAGTCACAATAGAACTGAATTTGATAAGTGGTGCATCAGATGAAGTTCAATGTTGAATTTAAGTCAGATGTACTAGGCGGAAAAAGACCACCAATTGCGCTGTCTGTCATATCCGTAAGCATTTCCCCATCGGTCTCTAGCGTATTCTTTCTCAACATGATGGGAGCGTCATGTTTGGAGCTGATCACCTCCAACTCCAATGCGACTTCTTTCATTGTTGGTCTCTGCTTTCCGTCCAAGTTCAAGCACCGCCTGGCGAGGTTGGCAATGGCAAGGACGCCTTCTTTCCTATCATCTTTCGCGACTTGTGGTGCCAAAATATTGTACAAGTCGGACATATCCCTCGTGGACAAAAACCATGACACTAGACTTTCACTAGAAGGAGAATCAGCTCCATGACGAATAGCCTTCTGTCCTGTCAGAAGCTCCAACAGAACAACCCCAAAGCTGTACACATCGCTCTTATCAGTGAACTGATTCGACCGGAAGTACTCAGGATCTAGATACCCAAATGTTCCTTGAACACGAGTGGTCAAGTGAGTCTGATCCACATCTATGGATCTTGAAGTCCCAAAATCAGACACTTTTGCTCTATACTTTGCATCAAGAAGTATATTGGAAGTTTTGATGTCCCGGTGAAAAATAGGTTTTGAAGAAGCCGAGTGCAAGTAAGCAAGCGCACCAGCGACACTTGTGGCAATCTGCAAGCGCATTTCCCATGAAACCGGAAAATCTTCACTTGGATCATGGATAAGCCTAGATAAGGTTCCATTTGGAACATACTCGTAAACAAGCAGAGGAACTTCCGTCTCCAGACAACATCCTAGCAACTTAACTATGTTCCTGTGATTTATTTGAGAAAGGATAACCACCTCGTTGATGAACTCATTCACCTGTCTTTCATTGCTCAATTTGGACTTCTTTACGGCAACAATACTACCATCCAGCATCATACCTTTGTAGACAGTTCCTTGGCCTCCCTGACCAAGCTCTCTATTACTGTTGAAGTTGTCAGTGGCTTTCTTCAGTTCATCAGCAGTGAAAATTCGGGTTTTGTTTAAAACACCTTGCTCAGAGAACATCTGCTGTTGCAATAATAAACCACCATTTCTTTTGAAGTTTTTAGCTTTTTGCATTATCGCTCTTCTTCTTCTCACCACAGTAAATAGGAGAAACCCCACTAGGTGAATGACAACAGATCCCACGCCTACTCCAATTCCTGCAATTGAGAAATAGATTTGATGAAACATAAAGCCTTCCTGATGAATCTAACAAGAAATATTTTTTGGATCTACATATTACCTCCTACCCTTCCAATTCACCCCAATTCACAGTAAGGCCGTCTTACGGGAGATCAACTTCAATACAGTGTCAACTCTTGCCAAAAGAACTTAAAGAATACTGACCAGCTACATTCAATAAGTTTACCATGATATATTCAACGAAGCAACCAATAACATCTTTTTTGTGTTCCAAGAACAGATAAAACATACCTAAACCAAGAAATGATCGTGAGGTCTTAGGGAAGCAACCGATCCCGCCTTTCAGGCCATCGCCAAGAAAGCCACTTGGGCAAGAGCAATTATAGCTTCCTGGGGTGTTATGGCAAATGTCAGAGCAAGGCTTCCCTTGCCCTGCTACTCCTGTTATACACTCATTGATATCTGTAGAATTTGGAAAGGCGAAACTTCTGAATAAGTACAAAGGACCAATAAATAGCTAGACCAGACCAATGTACAAGAGGAATAACAAACAGCTAACCTTTGCAGCCCGGGGTGAGATAAGGATTACCTTCATACCCCGTCCAACAGTTACAGCGATATCCTTTCAGATTCAAAGCCTTGTCAAGGTCAACACAAGTGGTATTTTGTTGACAAACATATGATGTCGAGTTCTGCTGAGCTTCCCTGCACATCAGATTGGGAATAAACCAGTCCAGCTTGTATGGCAATTTCTCAATTTTCTGTAAAAATCCAGGCTGCACAATATCAATAGCCCCCCGGAATCTGTACTTGGAGCTTTCAGCTAACAAAGCATATGTGCAGTTCCCAGCAGTGACATTGGTGTCATAATATACCCTTTCGAGATAAATGTTGAAATGTTGGAAGCTCTTGGGTATGGATACTTGACAACAGCCATTACCTGAACATGTACTGTCATATAGATCCTGATTTTTATCGCACAGGGCAACACAGCTTGTGCTACTTGTTCCTGTCATGCTCATAAATCCATAATGCTGACAACCCATGACTATGTACTTGTTATCTGTGGATGAGTAGGCAAAAGGCTTGCCTGCAACCACCCACGGTAGTCCAATTTTGTTAGTGATTGTATTCGCTTGTGGCTCCCCGCAAACATAGGCACCAGGAGGATTCAGAACATGCAGCTGCATCTCTGATATCTCTAAGACCTCTGAGCCTAACGAGTTAAGCTTAGGTACAGAGACATTGTTTGTAGTGTGGCAGTAAATCTCAAAGCCCCTTCCCAAGGAGCACTCAGTGACAATGCCAAACGGGTAGGGAATTGTCACATTGCCACACTTGTCTTTGCATCCAACCTTCGCTACGTTGGTTGTAGTGAGCATGGTTGCAGATACCGATGATGCAGTCAGGTTTTCTACAGCTAGAACAACCGGAAACAGCAATGTTAAAATACGAAATCGGTATACCGGGCAAACCATCTTCCACGTTCTTTTGACAGTTCTAGCATCTCCAATTTCAAACCCAATAGTGAAGAGAAGTTCACAAGTTGCTTTATTCACATAAAAGAGCATGTTGCAAAAACTTTTGTCTCCAGTCCACCCCCTCAACATGTGACGGAATGTTTTTTTATATATAAAAAGCATGGGAATATTGGGAGACTTCCTTGGTCAAGTAAAGTGTAACTACCTAAAAAGCATCTATAATTGTTCAGTTGATGCTATATGTTCATTTATACTGCCAAAGTGCCAAGTCCCAACTAGCCGGCCGAGAGTGCTTTTGCCTTTCAACAGTGAGTTCTACACATACTATTCATCTATAGTATTTTACACGATCTATAGTGAGGCGTACTGTGCTCTCCGAACAGCAACTCTTCTCAAAATCTCAATGAGTTGGAAAGAACAATGAGCCATATTTCGGGATCAAATATAGCCACATACAAATCTCGCCCACTAAGCAAGTAATTTAGACAAATCTGTATAAAGTTAAAAGACATATTCAAATCTGATAGATTGGTTTCTTGCTACTTAATAAACGAATATAAGACACCAAGGGACGGAAAAGATGCAACTAATTATCCAGAAAGCCTACACATGGTGCCCCAGATGAGTCGTATTGCAATACAGTATAGAGTAATATGACTGGAAGTGGGAAACAGGGAATGCAATAAGGTACGCCATAATTACAACAAGATCGAAGAACGATTTTAAAACTACACATACCCTTACTTCAGAGAAAGCTCATCCAGCCATCAATATCCATCCTGGGGTGGAACTTTTGCCAGCCAAAAAGAACCTTGCGCCAACACCAATGCTTCTCAACATCTGTTATATCAAAAAAAAAAAAAAAAAACAGACAAGAATCCAACTATTCGTGTGTGAGTCAAAGGGCTAATCAACTCGGCCACAATCGGAGCAGACAGCCAGACACTTTCCTCCCAAACATTACATCAAAATCCAAGAGAGTGCAGAAAATAGAAATATCAATTACCAATAAATGTGAAGTTTTTACCAAGAATTAATGATCACGCAAATCAGGAAAGCCAGAATCATTAACTGTTTCCTCCGAAAGCTCACGTCTCCTCCTACAAGTAATACACCAAAAACCCAGTGTCCTGTACATTGTAAGGGCTTATAATTTTCTCACATTCAGTATATACCGCTATTACATTATCATTTATGATTTGGTTGTGATACTTGGTGGTTGAATTCCCTTCGCCTCTGACGACCATCAATTTATGGAACAAATGTTATACAATTACAATCTACAGAAATTATAATTGATACAAATCTATGTGGGATCTGCAAACTAAGGGTGCAAATACTTACAGGATGCACCCTTCTTACAATACCCACTCTCATAAAATTTACAAACACGCTGCCCTTGATGGAGAGGCCTCGAAGAACCTCCCCTTGCACCAAAAGAGGATTGCCTATTGCAAGTCGGCCTACTTTTACCGAAACCTGAATCTACACCGTGATGATGGTGACTCCTGTCCTTCGGACCAGGATGTCTACCAACATTGTGACTATATCGTGGCGACGTCTGACTCACTCTGGTGCCTTGGTTCACCACTGAGGGGCTCCATTGTGTGTTAGCACCTACAGTAGGCATCACCTGCCCAGATTTACTCCAGTGCATGTTTGGACTTCCCAAAATGGAACCTGTGCCAGAAAATTTACCACTTGATTGTCCTAGTGGTTCCCGTCCACCATTCGTAATTTCAGATCCTTGTTTCCACGAGTTCTTGATACTTCCAGTCCGTGGAGATCGTAGATCACGAGGTCCCTCTTCTTCACGACGTACTGGAATATTGGCAGTCTCCATTTCTCCCTCCTCTCGTGGGCTTGGTGAGCAGTCCAGCCTCAAGGTGGAAGGCCGTGGTGCTGGTGCTGCCGCTGGTGGATGTGCTATTGCGGCAACTGCTGGTGGGTGTGGTATCGCAGCAGCTGCTGGTGGGTGTGGTATTGCAGCAGCTGCTGGTGGGTGTGGTATTGAAGCAGCTGCTGGTAAACAGGCTTTTGCAGCACCAGCTGGTGGACGTGGTTTAGCAGCACTAGCTGGTGGACGTGGTTTAGCAGCACCTGCTGGTGGTCGTGGTGGTGATTGCATTTCTGCATCAGCTGAGGGTGATTGTGGCAGTAATAGTGATATCTTAGATGCTGGTGGTACTGGAAATGGCGGTGAAGGTGAAGGTGATTTTTTGGCTGATGAAGGTGAAGGTGGTGTTTTGGCTGATGAAAGTGAAGGTGATTTTTTGGCTGATGGAGGCGGTGAAGGTGGTTTTTTGACTGATGGAGACTGTGAAGCCAATTTTTTGGCTGATGGAGGCGGTGAAGGTGATTTTTTGGAAGATGGCGGCGGTGAAGGTGATTTTTTGGAAGATGGCAGCGGTGAAGGAGAATTTTTGGAAGATGGCAGCGATGGAGGTGAATTTTTGGCTGATTGAGGTGGTGAAGGTGATTTTTTGGCAGTCGGAGGTGGTGAAGGTGATTTTATGGATGTTGAAGGTGGAGGTGGTGAAGGTGATTTTAAAGATGTTGATGGTGGAGATGGTGAAGGTGATTTTATGGATGTTGAAGGTGGTAATGGTAATTCCGTGGCTGCAGCTTCTGGTGAAAGTGATTCCGGGGCTGCTGCTGCTGCAGAAAGTGATCTTAAGGCTGCACCTGCTGGTGGTGAAGGTGATTTTGCAGCTGCTGTAGCTGATGGTGGCGGTGCTGGTGGCTGGGGAGGTGAAGGCGCCAACAACACCAAAGAAACTTCAGGAACAAAATTGTGGCGAGGCTCTGAGCGTGGTGGTGACGGAGGTGGCAGCGGCATTGATAACACAGAAGATTGAGAAAACAAATTGTGGTGAGGCACTGGATGTAAAGGTGAGAAACATGACGCTGGAGCTTGAGATACAAAATTGTGGTAAGGCACCGGTGGTGGAGGTGAAAGAGAAGGCGGCGACAACAATGAAACAGGAGCTTGCGAAGCAAAATTGTGGTGTTGTACTAAGGATGGCGATGAGGCAGGTGCTGGCAGCGAAAATGACACAGGAGCTCGAGAAACAAAATTGTGGTGAGGCACGGAGGAAAGAACTGGCTTGTCTTCTGCCTCCACCCCTGGACCTATGGTAGAGAGAATGCAAGAGGTCCTTGGAATATCACAAACATCAACATGGAATGACACTTGGGGCTGATCTCTTTGGTTAGGGAGTATGTGGTTAGCCTGCATCTGGAACTGTAAATCAGCTGTGGAGCTCAAAGCATCACTTTTCCCAGGATCAAGGTTTGGGCTCAATCCCCCAAGAGGACTAAAACAATCATCTCCTGGAGAACCAATTGAGTCATCTGCACAAGCCATCGACATGCCTCTCAAAGACTCCATGGCTTCGACTTCAGATAGCAAATCTGAAACAGATTCATCACCTAAAGTGCTGAGCTCAATTGGCTGCCAACCTGAAAAATCACAATTTGGATAATTTCGAGAGCAATCAGTCAACTGGCAACTAACAGATGTATGAAAAGCAAGATTATGTGAAACTTCAGCCAGCTTGGCTGACGAGCAGGAGCTAGAGTCTACAACAGAAGATTAGACATGCAAAGCAGAATACATACCCCATTCACCACCAGCATCAGGGAGATGCACTTCGCCTCCTAGGCTAGAAGCAGTGCTCCAACTAATACACGAATCTTGTCCGTGGACGTGTGGAGGTGGACACTGATTATTTTCCACTCCTATGCCTCTAGAGCCATCAACATCCAGCTTCAATGGGGCAGTAGCAATAGCAGAAAACCCTATTCCTCCAGTAAGATTACTCCAGCTGATTCCTGAGTCTTGGCCAGGAATGTTTGAAACAGGAGTCCCTTTATTTTCTGCAATTGTAATCTTCGAGCCATCAGTTTCTGGCTTTTTAGAGGTACTAGGTAGGTCAGAAACCATAATCCCTCCAGATAGGGTACTCCAGCTGGTAAGAGAACCTTGCTCAGGAACATTAGAAGCAGCATAATACGTGCTTTCAACAGCGGTTGTTTTTGTATCCCCGTTCTTCGGCTTGGTGCTTGGCAAAAGAGAGACATCTGTACCACAAGAAACAGTAGCCCAACTGGTACTTGGATCTCCTCCAGGCATATTTAAAGAAAGTGAAGGTCTATTTTCTGTGTCATAAGATTTTGTGCCACCATTCTCCACCTCTTGAGCAGCACTAGGCCACATAGCGACATTAGTACCACCAGAAACTGAACCTTGCTCATGGCCATACCCAGCACAACGTTTATCGACTGGACCACTATAACTCTTGTTATGCGTCTTAGGCAAAGAGGTCGGCACATCAGAAACATTTAATGCACCAGATCCAGTTCCACAGCTAACCCTAAATTCTTTACACCCATTTGACTCATCATGGAGTTCATTGTCCACATGCACATCCTTCATGTTCTCGTGATTGGGTATTGGTACAGAGCGTGGAAATTTAGATGCCATCATCTCTTCAGATTCAGATTCAATTGGTAAACTAGTTCCAGAATCTGGTCTACCAGCATCTGGACATTTACAATCCACATTATCAGACATCGACATAGCATTTGATGGATGAAAAGACTCAGATTTAAGGTCAACATGCATCATATCTGGAGACTTGTTGGCAGTAGCATCTGAGCTGGGTTCCTCGATGTTAAACAAGCTTTCAATCAGCTGAGCTTTCAAAATTTGCACAGAAGATTGACCTTGACCATCAGAATCTGGTTGACTACTGTAACCATTCACAGACTGTTCATTAACCTCGGGGGTAGAGGCTGTGTCAGTCAAGTTTGACTTGCTGCATTCTTCATTTGCTTGGTCACTCACCCAAGGAGCGTCAGAGTTGCTGTTCATTACCCCGATAGAATCAACTTTTTCATCATTATTTTTAGCTCCATCATGGGACTGCAAACATGAATGTTGCTGGAAGTGAGGCTCAATTGATTGTTGCTTGTTTAAGGCATTAGTCAAAAGTATCGACTGATTGTAAGCTTCATTCGCCTTCCACACTCTTAAATCATTCGGGAAAAAACCATTTGAATCCCACTTCCGCAGCTGTAATAAGCAAAATGGTCCTTGGACTTTGCCTGATGGATCCCGATAGTGCCAGATCTTCTCAAGTTCACTGATATCAGAGACGAGCCATGGTCCACTGGGGAAAACTTTTGAAGTATTAGAATTAACCTGAGAAGAGGAACCAATTGCCGCAACTCCAAGGTTACCAGATGTAGCATCAGCTCGTTCAGTTTTCTGAGAGGGCTCAAGAGATCCTAAAGCACCTTCAGCTCGACCGACATGAAATTTAGCCGAGTGTTTTCTCTTACGATCCCCATTTGCGGCTGCAGGTTTCAAAGTCCTCGCTCTGTCATCTTTTGGCATATTCCCAACTCTTAAGGGAGAAATCAATTCCATACTCTTCGAATATGACTTGGAGTATCTTGGTGTCAAGGCCCCATCTGAAGGCATTTAACAATATTAGAGATAAACTTTCTGATAAATAAATGATGGTCCAAACAAAATACATTGTCTTGACATTATGACTACAAGCTACCTCGCCTCTTCATGTCACTCTCTCCCGAATCATCATCAGACCCATAGCTAGGATCCATCCTTGGATCAGCGTGAACTTCTGGAACTTCATTAATCCTACGTTGGTGCTCTTCAGGTGTTTTTAGAAGCTCTATTTTCTCCACAAGTTCTCTAAGCGTTCATGCGGTCAAGAAAATACATAGTACAACAAAAAAAATACTGGAACGTAATTCTACAGTCCTCGCTTAAAATTTATCTAATATTGTCACCAAATGAACCCTTCACTAACAGGGAAGACATGCAAACAACTTTGTTTTTAAAAAACAAAATCACAACTCATATAAACATGTGCTCCAATTCATGGGAAAGCTTTTAGGTCTATATTTCATAATCTTCTTCCTTCATTGTCCCTACAACTTGCATAACAGTTTTTAATCGCGGTGTCATCTACATGTATTCTTTGATAAAATCAACTAAAAGAAACCAGATTGAAAAGTAGAAAAACAGATAAGTACTTAAAAGGATATTCCTTCCGATGCCCCATCTCACTAGCCCGATCCCGGAGATGATTAAGCCGCCTAATCTCAGCTTCAAGCCACTACAGCAAACAAGTGACATAAATAATCAGTAATCAAGAACCTCAGAAACATCCACTACAAAACAGATTTTTCTTCTTTTAATAACAAAAGCCTGTAAGCTGCAACCAAGATCACAAAAACCTACTACTTACATCTTTAACTCTCACTTCCTGTAGTGCCATTGCTTTTTCCTGGATTTCCCCCTGAAACCAAAAGTCGAAGTCACAAGTTTAAGATAGCTCCTTAAAATTGAGCAAAAAAAAAAAAAAAAAAACCACTTAGCCAAACACTTACAACTGTCATCCTCTCAACAAGGCCCAGTTTTATACTCTGACGTAACCGTCTGCACTCATCCTACAATTTCAGAGGAACACTAGTTGAGCAAGTAACAAACATAAGTTTGAACAATAATCAGTCATTCAGCTCAGACGAAAGACTCGGTTCATAATTAAAAAACAGGACAATCCCATTCACCAAACCACTTGGCATGGCCATGCCATAAAGAAAATTTGATAAGTAAAATCTCAGTGTAATCAAAAGATGACCAAGAAAGTGTCACCCAGTGACAAAAAAGACACCAAGGTGCTGACACCCATATACAATAAGACTCTAAAGGGGTGACACTCGGCCATATCAAATTAGAATAAAAACCAAAGTAGGCTATTTAAAAATAACTCAATAAGTCTAGATCAGTACCAGCGTCAACTCTGCCTTGGAAGCATATAGTATACGTTAACTCCTTGAAACCATCCAACCCAGACTAGAAAAAATTGGACTAGAAATAAAGAGATAACCCAGAAAAGTAAAAAACAGAGCATCAATCACCTCGGAAAACTCCTGGTCTGAAATTACGTCAATGGTAATATCTTCAATCTTGTTTAGATTTAATATCTTCAGCATGAGATTCTCGACCTTATCACCAATTTTATACGGCTGAGTAGCTTTACTGGTACCTGTCCACAAACTTCTAACCATTTTAACAAGAAAACAGAAGCTTACACAGAAGTAACGATTGAGGCATCGAAACCACGACAAACACACCTATTATACGGACCAACCGATGCATGTCTTGCTTTTGATCATTACTAGAGATTTTAATTCGAACAACTGAACCAACAACTTTGTCATGAAATTTATCTGCATCAACTGTTAAGGTTTCCAACAAACCCCGCTTCAGGTAAACCAAGTTAATGTTGTGAACATCAATTGCAGCATAGCCATCCAGATTAATTTGCCCGCCTTTATCATCTCCCTTTCTACGATTCTGACGCCTTGTATCTCTACTTGAAGTCTGAATATCTACAGTTATCCCCTCCTCCACCAGCCCAGAAAGAGGATTCATAGCTGCACCACGAATCACACCGTTTGTGCGAGATTCTTCTTTATAATGATACTCAAGCAGCTTTAGCATCTCAAAATGCCCAACTCGTTCTTTACCAAACAAATTCTCCAACCTTTTATCACAAATAATTTGACACTTCTGGCGTGGATCACGTAGATTATTTTTTCTTATGTAATCCAGAAGAAGAGCCTGCACATCAAACTGGGATACAGCTGACATATCACCATTTTTCATGTGTGCAACAAACTCCAACAACTCTTTCGACGCCCAATCAGATCCTCCAAGCAAACTAGATACCTTAGTGTTCTCTACTTTGTCAATCTTTTGCAACTCCATGTCCAGTGGTTGTTGCTGTTTTCTGGTCTTCCTTCTTTTTGAAGTGTCCGCTTCTACATACGCAATACTATTGCTTAACACAGGCGCATTACTCAAATAGGTCCCATGGGCTTTCTGCTGAAACTTAGCCTTATTTCTAAGCCCAGTGCCTTTCCAGGGATTCGAGGCCCGGAGCAGCTCATCCAAGGTGAGAGCTTCTTTCTCCTTCAGATATATCCAATAAACTTTAAAGAGATACTCCCAACTAGTACTGTCATCAAAATCCACTGCGGCCTGCATAATGAACACGCAACTGATGACAGCCTGAAATAAGAAAGCATACAAAAGGTTTTCTGCTCTTTACCATAAAAGGGTTGAGAATTACAATAATGCACCACCATATTCAAAAGAAACTTCGCTAGGGTCAAACATCATAAGAAAGACAACGCGAGACGAACAGACATTAATCCAGTCAAAATCCAAGCAAGGATTAGATATTAAACATTGTGTGAAAATTAGTAGAACTGCTATCGAGTAACTATCGGAAAGTAGATCTAAGATTTCACAAGAGATGAGTGAATAAGCAGAGAACATGGAAGTGTGACCTTCAAATTCACATTAAAAAAAAAGTTCAACTAATGGGAAATTTCAAAGCACCAGCCCTTTCTCTCTCCTATACCACCAACACCAACTTATTCTCGATCCTCATTACCACCACCACCGGTGCTAACCCTTTCTCTCCTCTCCATCCAACACCGCCAAGGCGCCAACCCACCTTATTGCTCACGAACAGCCAACCCAACCCCACCACTTTCTAATTCGACTGCCCAGCCACCATCGGCAACTTAACTCACCTTCCCATAGTTCATCTCTAGCATCCCCTCTCCCCACTCTCATTCATTTACCCCTGCTTCCCCACACAACCATCCTAAGCCCTCTGTCGAAGTCCTGCCAGTCTGCCCAACTCCCCTCCTCACTGACTTTCTCCCTCCTCCTATCTTCCCACTCGTTTTCTATCTTCTCATCTTCCCTCATTATGATCACTTCCACAGCCCTCCCACTTTGCCTCTTTCCCATTATCCCTGTGACTTATCTCTCCAACACCACTCCAAGCTCCTTTTAGTCAACGTTAGCATTAATGTAACAGTATATAAAGCCATTTTCTATATGGAAATTAATTTTTCCTTTTTCTTAACTCTACATCTTTTCCCTTCTGTTTTATCCACCAAAATTTGTGACTCAGCCCCCCTACCGATATTGCTACCATCACCAACCCCTTAACACATGAACACTGCCTTCTCACATATTTGATGCCACCAATTACCCATTCCACCACCATAGAATTTGCAAATTGGTTGGCCATGTGGTTGGATAGTAAGAGGTGGGAGTGAAAGGGTGTGAAGCGGGCAGATAATCAACAACAACAACAACAACAACAAAATGATTGGGATTGGCTAACATGTATAGTCATCTGGTAACCGTCTTGCGTATGCCATAAAATTTCAAAACCATTGTGAACCATTTAGAAAAATGGAAATACTTTCAAAAGGAGTTTTAGAAAGCAAAAAAAGCTAAGAAAAATCAAACAAAGAAAAAAGAGTCAAATTAAATCCTCCGCAAGGATAGAGTCCCTCCACACCGTTCTATCCAACACCATCCTCTCTTCAAGCCCTAGGACGCTCATATCACTTCTAATCACCCTCATCCAAGTCATCTTGAGTCTTCCATCCTAAACTATTTTAAAAAAATAAAACAAAACATATACTTCGTATACATATACATTGGCATTAAAGTTACTGCAGATAAGCCGAGTATCCCAGAGTTGTGTTCGAGAAATCTCCAAAACACCTTAACAACATAAAATCAACAAGTTCAGGAGATGAGGTTTAGGAGGTACCAAAGCCATGTATAATACATATGGATCACCTTATAGACTTCAAGGAACAGAGATGAAGAAAAAGATCCATTGCCTTATTGCCTATTGTGCATCCCAAATTTATAGAAGAATTAACATTTCCTGTCCCTGATTTCAGATTCAGGCTGAAATCAGCTTTACCCTAGCCCACTTTTGGGAGGGGGGAAAAAGTTCTCCATTAAGTCATATAGTTTAAAGGTAAATGTATAGTTATCTTGCAGTGAAAGGTACAAGAACAGCCATACAGGAGCTTAATGAACTCGCTCACTGAATCAGCATTTTTAAAACATAAGGCAGGAGAAAATCTTAGCAATACTATCCAAAAACAAAAAATCTTAGCCATACCAATTCCTTGTTTTCCTGGGGAACCTTTTCAATTAGCTTTATAGTTGTCATGCATGTTCTACAGAATCCTTTGTTGCCTCTGACGCATAATATATCAGCCTGCTTAACACATCCCTTGCATAGGGAATAAGGACATGTATAGCACATGAAAAGAGCGTTTCTCTGACAGATGTTACATAAATGCCAACCTGAAATGCACAGAGCATAAAAACTTATCAAGCGGCAATTCATAAGCACCATATTAGGCATGACAATTTGCAAACACACACAAAACAAAGAAAAAAAAAACTTCAATATCAAAGCCACAGAAAGTTGTTCAGCAGACATATCAAACATATGAAGTTTCAGGTTTAAATGATGACTCATGTCTCCTGACATGACAATAAGTATGTGTTTGGCCTAGCTTTTCAAAGTGTTTTTAATCCCTAAAACTATAAACTTGGCCAAACATAAAGTTTTTCAAAAGTTACAAACTATTTAATAAAAAGCCCTTACTTAAAAATTGACCCTAAAAAACAGAAGCACCAGAATGGTTTTTTTGTTTCTATTTCTCTAAAATAATCTATTTGTGAGATATTTTTAATTTGGCAAAATGAAAAAAATAGATTACAATAATAAATGAAGTGCTTTTGTAGTATGTTGAACCAAACACTCACTATTTTTCCAAAAAAACAGTTTTTAAAACTGATCATGAACAATAGAAACAGATTTAGAAAAATTTGGCCAAACAAGCTCTAATATAGTCTGAAAGGTATCTGAGAACATTTTCTAGTGTCCTGGTTAGCATAGAGATGTACGATGAGCGGAACGACACTCTTATTATACGGAATCACAGCACAACCTTTGCTTGCTTTTCTACTGGGCTTTCTATTCCATGTAGCAACAAGCGTTCGAATTTTAGTGATATCTAAAAGCTCCTAATAGTACTGGTAAGAGTTACCATAAAATTAGAATCCGGAGACCCAGAAAACTCCTTTTTCTGCTCCCACACCAAATGTGTTGGGGAGGGTTAAATGTATTCTCCCTTTCCCATGGGGCTTGTTTCTAAATGACTGTTGAACGAGAACATGACAACCATCACCTACTTCCATGAGAAACAAAAGTTGAGGATTTTGAAAGTCATATTGATTTTAGACAATCCGATCCAAAGCCAGAACACCGACTCCTTGTCTCCATCACAAATACAAGAAAAGTCCTTTTAAAGGGGGTGGGGGGGATGCCTCGAAAAAGGAGAGACAATGAACCCACATAAGAAATATTACTTTCCTTTCACAAGAGATATGTCGCGTGCATTTTTATCAATAATCACATCCTTCTCTAATTCCCTTTGTAAAAGGAGAAAATTTCATACGGTGGGAAAGGAAGTCAAAAATTGCATACTAAATCTGATAACCAGCCATCTAAAAACCCTCTAGGCCCTCAGAGCTTGTATGCTTTGACGTCAAACCACGAAGAAAGTTTTTAGATCACTATTTCAATCCGGCCCAAATGCCATAAATTGTCTCACTAAAACCGCGTTTTCGCGGATTATTATAAATAAGAGACAAATAAAAAACTTAATTATGTCACGCTAGCAATTCTTGCTTTCGAGTTCGACTTCCCATATCTGATCTTCCAAGCCGCTGAACGTTTCGAAAAATCAGGCATCCGAGCTAACTATTTCTCCTCTACATTTTCCACAGATTTACAAGATCTTGAAACCCACCTAAGGATGAGTAGCATTATCCAGCAAGGTTTGAAGAGAAACCACTCATATAAACCATCAGGCGAGCCCACTCATACTCTAAGTGGCCTCGAAGCTTTGAATTGCTATATTTCTCAGTTATGACAACTTGACAAGTCTACATATACCCAGCAGGTGGTGTGTCGGACTCAACTTGCTTGGGACAACAGTTAAGCATATCCCGTTGGCCAAAAGTATGAAAATTCAGAGATCGGATTTGACATCTGGGCATAGACTCGAACCCACAACCCACAACACTTGCAGCCAGGCTGTGTATCATAGATCTGCATTGAGCCTTTCCAATGTTTCTACCCAACTGACCCGTACTCCGGATACCACATAGTGAAACACACGTGTTCCAAGTAACAGGCCTAGGTTAAATCACCAAATAGCTTATATACAACCATCAAGTAAGATGAGGAAAGTATCTTACCTGAATATAATCCCAGCGGATGTACTGCGCACTCATTGTAATCAATGAAAAGTAGACCAACAGCTAAACTACATTTTTGTCCAATAATCGAGACCATTTCCACCTCGAGATAAACATATCCATCTACTTCGAAACATGAGTGATAAAATCTCCTTGACCTAATATCAAATGTGTAGCCTCTCCATACTCCATTTGTCCGCTAAAGGGCCATTTGTCCGCTAAAGGGCGGGAATTCTACTACCCAGCATATACGCCCAAGCAAAGGTGTATAACAGCTCAAGGAGTGGATGTACCACACCCTTCTTGCAGCATTAAAGCAAATCAGAGCAATGACACCAAGATAGACCAGAATTCAACCCAACTAATCAAACACCTTTTCATCTCGAGCAATAATATCCTTCTAAGAAATCATCAAAGTACAAGGCAGAATTACTGTCCTTCATTAATTATCTTTCCAAATCAAGTAGTAGGTAGCAGCCTTCCAAACACGATCGACAAAAATGCTTCTAAACTCGAGTTTACAGCTACTCTACCGCATTTGCATACCTACTTAAGGCGATCCAATTACTCGCTTCTAAGTTTATCTATAAACAACAAACACAATGCACTTCCACTTAAACCCTAACATCTAACCAAACTATTCAAAATGCATGTGCATAAGCTGAAACACCAAGCGAGATTAGCATACCACAATTCCACCGTATACTCGGCCGAAAGAACGACTCGTCTCGCTTGACACAAGCTGGATGATACGCCTTTGGACAATCCCTAACCAAATCAACAAACAAACAAACAACGATAAGCACACACACAAATCCGACACGAATCCGAAATGCAATCGAAGCGATTCCAAAACGTAATCGATACGAATCCGAATCCCTAACCATTGACAAAACCAGCACAAATTGAAGTATTTCAAAGGAGGCGAAGGCGAGTAAAGCAGTTATACCGGTGGTCACACATAACGAGGGAACCGCCGTCGAAACAAATGAAGCAAACATCTTCCTCCTCCTTCCTACTCCGCTTACTGGCCGCCACCGCGGACGACGCCACAGCAGCAACAGCCGCCGCCGCCGATGCCGGATTCCTCGGAGGACGGCCGCGCTTCTTCTTACCAACTTGAACATCAAGCGGAGCTCCGGCAAGCTCATAATCGGGTAATCGGACAACATTTCCAACCCGATCACTTGTAGATGAAGATGTACTGCATGCCGCACCACCACCGCCACCACCACCACCACCACCGCCACTACTAGCTAAAGCTTGAACTAGAATCCTAGTATCACGAACTTCCGCCATTAAAGAGTACAAATTAAACTAATTAATTAATAATTAGTCATTAAGGCGAAATTATTATTAGTATTATTATCATTAATAATAATAACTAATTAATTAAGAAGAGATCGAAAGAAAAGAAAACAAAATTATTGTGTAAAGTGTGTTGTATTATGTGTAAAAATAAAATTAGGATTAAAGAGGAAACCCTAGATTATTGGTATTAGTTGAGAGGGGGAGGAGGGAGAAGTAGGAGGACGCCATGGAAGGAAGGGAGGTGGACGGCACATGGGGGAGGAGGAGAGAGAAAATTAACAAAAGGGGGAAAGAAAGAAGAGGAGAAGAGAGAGAGAGATTGGTGCGCGTTGTTTTGGGTCGTTTTCAAAGGTTGCAATTTCAGACCAAATTTTGTAGAGAGAGAAGACTATTATGAACTCTACAAGCAACTCAGCAAGTGACACACGAGAGAGCTGGATAGAGAGAGAGAAAGGAGTAGAGTAAGTAATTAATTAATTAAGGAATGAAGGATTAATTACTCCCTCGTCGTTAAAATATATTTTACGATTTTGGTTTTTGAGGTGGTTTATTGACTTTCGATTTGATAAAAATAAATATCAGAATTTTACCCCCGTTCGCCAACACATTAACAAGTAGAAAGTAGCATTTTGACCGGGTTAAACTGCTACTTTACCTGTTTGACTGACATTTTGAAAGTGACATTTTAGGTAGTATTTGGTAAATGTTTCCAAAATAACGTTTTGAGTAAAAAAAATATATCATTTCTATTATATTTTTCTATGTATTATATAGTTTTGATAACTCAACAATTACTTTTACCGAACACGTCTAATATCAACTGGTATTTTTAGAGCTAACAGCTACCTACTACCTGCTACTAAAGCAGCTACATGTTACTTGAACAGCTACCTTCTACTCAAACAGCTAGTGTAACCGAGCGAAGCCTTTGTATAGGCAAAGTTATGCTCGGTAGACACGTAAAGAAATAAGATTTCGTAATATAGTGGTTTTATAATTTTTAGCCTTGTCGTTTAAACTATATTTGTGTTTGAATGTGTCACCTCGATAAGTGAGAATAGTGATTTTATTCGCATGTCAATGGTTCGGATTAATGTGTCATAAATTTAGCATTGTATATTGTTGACAATCTAGTACTCGTACTAATCTAGTACGGAAAAGCTTGAACATTAACTATTAACTAATCTTTCTCCACAAAAAAAAACAAAAAAAAAATACGGTGAGAATGTAATACTCCTCCGGTCTTTCTTTAAACGCTTCATATAAAAAAAAAAAAAAACGCACATTTATCAAATGAGGATATATACTCGTACAACACTGATTGATTAATCAATATTTTCAAAAAAAATGCATGGTGAGTTCTAGGCATGAGGTGTATACATGAAGATGGAGTAGTTATGTGTGTATGAATATCGAATACTATATTAGGGATGTTGGTAGCTTGGTTAAGGTTGTGAATGGAAGCTAAAATTTGTTGGTTTCAAGGACCAACTTATATGGTGTTGGAAATTTAATCTAGTTTATAACTCAACTTTAAATGCTTTGTGTAATACTACTAGCAGAGTTATATAATTTATAATATGAAGTCATTAGTAATGATAATTGATTGCTCGGTTGTACTTGGCATGTTCTCGTTGTGTATTACTCTCACAAACAGGTTCGATTGGGAAAAAAAGTTTATGATCGAACTTGCTTGTGTGGGTTATGACTCATGAACTTGTTTTTGGACATTTAAGTAGTTTGAACTCGTCTAGCCCAATTTTTGTTGGGACAAACCCAACATGGCGCAAGCAACGCAACATGTATGACTTATTTTCTCTAATCAGTGCAAACAAAATGAATTTAAAATTCCAAACAAGTTAGAAATAAGCAATGGAAAAGAAACAAAAAAAGTTTTAAGTATTTCATACATAAATTAACTATATAAATATTTTTTAAAATGTCTAAGCTTAGTATGGTATAAATATTGATGTTTGCTCTTCGAGCCTTGAGGGAAATAAATATCAATCTATGTTATTGGATATGAACAAAACACTAAAACGAGGGAAGGTGTGATAAGCTGATAAATTGTTTACGACTTATATATTAATCATAACATTTTTGAGCAAATTAAGCGACTTAACAAACACCATATAATTTGTGTTGATCCGACCAATAACATGTTTGGACGAGGACATATGAGACATGACTTCTACTTTAAAGAGGGATATAAAAACAAAAATGAAAAGGTAAAAGTTCATTCATTCTTATTGTGAGTGGAACTACATCCATCCAACTACACCTCACCTCCCTTATTAAGCTTCTTCTTGTGAAAGATGTCTTCTCCTTTCCGTCTTCTATGGGAAAACCTTTTTTAGTCCCTTTTGCTCCATTTATTATGTTGTCCTTAACTCTAAGTCTCTAACCTTCCCCTCTCGTATTTGACTAGTTTGTTTCTACTTTCATTTTTTTCTTCTTCTTTTTAATGGTTACAAGACTTGAACAATTTCGCCATGTGGAAAAGCTATTGCCACTATCAAAATTATTATATTCTACAATTTAACTTGATTAAAAAAAAAAAATACGGCAAATTTACTTGGTGTCCCCGAACTATGTCAAAATGCACGTGGTGCCCTTATCTTTGAAACTTGTACACTGCGGTGTCCCCGAACTTTGCACCTATAGGCACGTGGTGCCCCTAACCCTCCTTATTCCCTGACGCTGTTAACTTTTGGATGTTATACGATGATGTGACATGTAATTAGTTAAATTAAATAAAATATTTTGTAATGAATAACAAATAAATGAAAAAAACATAAAAATACAACAAAAAAAAAACTAATATTTTTCTCTCTCCCAAATTTCTCAGCCCCCCCTCCCCACCGCCCCACCACCCCTACCGTCAACCACCCTAACCACCTCCAATCTTCCCACTTTCACCACCAATGGACCGCCCACGCCGTCGCGAACATAGGGGTCACAACCACCGCAGGCGTCATGCATCGAAACCACCCCTAAAGCCCCTTTTTCTTATTTTATGATAACTATCCGAAAGATATTGTTCAAGTATATATTAGAGAAAGGTATCAATTATGCAAAAAAAAATCGACAAACTCGTTAAGAATTGAGGGGTATCAATGTATCATAGTGGAATTGTTAAGCAGCTATACCGTATAGTCAAACTATTACCTCAACACTGTAAAAATGACGTATAATTTTACGTTATGAAAATGCACCATTAATCCCTCAAATGTTCAATGATGTGTAAGGGATTGTACTTGACGGGAATGTTTTCGTAAACAAACTTTTACTATCACTGAATAGGAAAAGTAATTTTAAGAGGTAACAATAAATGAGAATGACTACGTACCCTGCCACCTTTAATCGTTTATCGACTATCCCTACCTCATTTTTTTTGCTTATGGTTAAAAATGGGATTAGAAGAGAATGAAGTATAAACGAACAAATCCCAATATCAAAGACACTATCCCAAAAGATCGCGTAGAAATGTAAAAATGTTTAGTGATGCATCGGCCTATCTTGTATAATGTAATTTTACGTGGCATAATGTAGCACAATGTTACACCAAACATTTCTCTATAAAATACGAGTAAAACATTTTCACACTAATACAATGAGACATAGAATAAGCTCCCCTCGATATGTGCCACAAATTCACATACTGAACTCCTTATCATCACTAACAAACCGACAATTAACCCGAGTACGTGACAATCCACAAAAGCTACCATCACTAATTCACTATCGAGGCGATAACCAACCCGACTGCGGGACAATCCTTAAAAGTTCCCATTTCTGAATTTCCCACAAAACGATCATTCCCAAAAAATTCTACTCATACCAACAAAAACACTCCAAAGACCAAAAAAATAATGGAAAATTAGAGCTCCCGTGCACTACACTCATTCATTCATTCATCCATCCATCCATATAACCGTAATTAAGTCAACATCTCCCGTCGCCGGACGTCTCGGTAAAAAGTTTCGGATAATCTTCAGCCCGAAAAATAAAATAAAATTCCCGAAATTTCTTGCGAAAATAAAATTGAATTAAAACCTATATTTAGGATAAAAAAAGAGGGGAAAATGTTACATCATCCGCAACAACCACCACAACAAAGAGGTCGCCGCCGCTGTGAAGGCACCGCTATGGGCGCCATAGTACTCGATCTCCGCCCTGGTCTCGGAATCGGTCCTTTTACCCTTGGTAATTCTAGGTTTTACTTCTTTTTTATTTTTGGCGGTAAAATTGTTCGTGATCAAATTTTATCTAGGGTTTGTTTATTTGTTTGATTGAATTTGATTTTTTTGATTGTTATTATTTCAGGAATGCCGATTTGTGAAGCGTTTGCGCAAATTGAGCAGCAACCGAATATATATGATGTGGTTCATGTCAAGTATTTTGATGAGGTTTGTGTGATTATATTACTTGTGTAAATTACGCGACATTTCTTTGGTTTTATACTGTACATCGGTTAATTATAGTTGATTTTGTTGCTATTTTTGGATGTTGAGAAGTAATTAATTTAACGTATTTGATTACTTACCTAATTTGGTGGAATTTCGATTTCGAATGTACTCGTTTCTTAATTTGGCGTGGTTTCGTCTAAGAATATGATCATTTGGTGCGATGTAGAGCGTGGTCGTAGGTTATCGAAACAATCTGCAAGGTAGATTGGGCGAAATGGCCTGGAGTGGGAACGGTTAGAGGCGAGTTTTAGTTGTTAGTTGTTTCTTATTGGTGCGTTTTGCGTTTGTTTGATTGGTGTGTAAGCGGAATTGAACCTTCAGAGGGAAGTAGCTGGTGTCGGCCTTGATATGGTGCATATTGAGGCTTGAGTGTTGTTTCATAATGATGATTACGGGCTTTGTTAAGTAAGGATTAATGTTTCGTAAGGGGACTGTGTAGTGCTGAGCTTAATGGAGCTTGTCGTAATTGCAGGAGCCTTTAAAGCTTGACATTGTGATTGGCTTTCCTGATCATGGGTTTCATCTCCGGTTTGAGCCGTGGTCTCAGGTAGGGCTTTCATAGTTATGAGAGTCGCCTTTTTGTTTTGTGCATCTTTGTTCATTCGATTGAAAGTTGCTGATGTTGCCAACATGTATGCTATGCATGTATTGTGTGTGCAGAAGCTGCGCCTTATTGAAGTTTATGATATCAAAAGGCTTCAAATGCGATATGCGACATCTCTGATTGGGTGAGTGTCAACAATTTTTCTCATTGGCATTCTCTCTATCACGTCTTTCACTTACTGACATTCTTCTCTACATCAGAAGACCAACTACACTTGCTACTTTTGTAGCTGTATATCAGCTTTTTGGCCCCACTTACCCAGGAACATATGACAAATACAGAGGACTTTATTATCTGTTTTATCCGGTAGGTTATGTGGGGTGGCCATTATAGCGGTTTCTGATTCCGGAACCCTTTTGTGTTACTTGAGTAAGTTAAGTGACTGGTTCTGGTACTGTGCAGGGGTTGTCATTTTCATTTCCTATTCCAACTCAGTATACAGACTGCTGTAATGATGGTGAAGGTGTGTTTTCCTTATGACTTCGTTCAACATTTAGTTGTATTCTGCATCATATCTGTATGACAGTATCTAAAACTATTTTTTTTTTAAAAATATAGCGGAATTGCCACTGGAGTTTCCTGATGGCACAACTCCTGTTACTTGCCGTGTCTGCATATATGATAGTTCACTTGGTAAAAAGGTAGGGGTTGGACCTCTAATGGACAAAGCTGTTGTTCCTCCTCCTCCTGCCGGAAGCCTCTACATGGAAGAGGTTCATGTTAAGGTTAGATTCTGCCCTCATTGTTAAGTATATCAAATAAGTGTTAGCTTTTCAGTCTTATTTTCACTTTGAGGAGCGAAGCATTGCCTTTGGATTGAGTTTAGCCAAGTCTATGATTTTATGAGTTGTAAAATATGTTTTAAGGTTTTGATGTTTGTATCCTGGCAGGTGTTTAAACTTTAAATTTAACAAACTCTGCTGAATTACTTTCCTATATTGCTTCGCTCCAGCTGATCCTGCCTAATGTTTGTATTAACAGTTGGGGGAGGAATTGTCATTTTCTATTGGCGGACAGCATATACCCTTTGGTGCTTCCCCCCAGGTCTCTCTTTCTCTTGTTTTCCTTCTTCCCTCACCCCTCCTTTTCGTACAAGTTGATACAAGTTCTTAGCAGTGCCTTTGTGTAGAATTCAACCTTTGTGTAGTATCCATGTTCTTACTATCTGGTGCTCTTTTTTGACTGGCAACTTCTCGGAGTTTGTTAGACTCTGGTCAAAGAAATACTCGATGAGCATTCAGGCCATTCACAATACCTCACTCATTGATCATGCTTTATTCTTGGCTCAGGGATATTGTTTCTTTTGTTTTGGTCTCTATGTTTTACTTGGACATTTCGTAATCACTTTACTTTTACGGAGCTACTGCACAATATTATACGAATGGAATACTTGTTGCATGTTCTCTAGAATACAACATTATTTGTGAAATGTTACTAATCCAGTGGGGCCTTGCAGGATGTTTGGACTGAATTAGGCCGACCATGTGACATACATCAGAAGCAGGTACTAATCTTCTGTCTCTGAAATTGTTTTTAACCAAAATAAGTCCCCTCTTTACTACGGAAAATTTTCTTTACTAGTGCGTTAAAGAATTCACCGACCTTCCAAGAGAGAGTAAAAAATAATATTGAGTTTGGAAAATAAGTTTTCTAGGATATTAATAAATGCTCAGTCACATTTCCATTGTTAAGTTGTGTCATATATGGTGTGCTTTTCGCTTCAAACGTTTATCAGAAGCAAGTTAAAGCTTCAAACTCCAAGTTGTTCGTGATCGAGTGGTTTGAACTTATTGTGCATGATGCTTCAACAGGTTGACCAAATGGTAATTCACTCTGCTTCAGATCCACGTCCGCGAACAACTCTTTGTGGAGATTACTTCTACAATTACTTTACACGAGGATTGGATATATTGTTTGATGGGCAGGTATGTTTTAATCTATGTCAACCTCCTTGCTTTCTATGTTATGTGGTTGGGCTTACGCTTCCAATATTCGTTATCAAATTTCAGACACATAAGATCAAGAAGTTTGTTCTGCATACAAATTATCCAGGGCATCCTGATTTTAACTCGTATATAAAGTGCAACTTTGTCATTCACTCTTCTGAATGTAAGTACAAAAGTTTGCGTCAGTATTTTCTTACTCATTTCTTCATTTATAGTATCAAGGACTTTTGTTGTGGTGACTGCAGATGGGGGATCCTTCCCAGATGTAAGTAGTGGAAAAAGCTGCATTTCTCCAAGTACTAAATGGGAACAGGTGAAGGTAATGTGTATATACTTGAATAACAATTCTGATGGAACTCTGCAAATACTCAATTTCATTTAGACAAATGCCTAGCTTTTGCAGCATGTTTTTTTTTGGTCACTTAAAACCACTTGGATAATGCTCAATACACCATGAGTTTTAAGAGTGAGCTCTAATCTATATGCAGAATAGTATGATATGATTTGTTGATTTAATCTGTTTATTTCTATTTGCTTTGTTCGTCTAGTTTCCTCTCATAGTCACCCTGTATGAGGGAGAAGCTTACTTTTAATTGCTGGAACTTACTTCTGACTCTTGAATGTTTTCCAGTTTTGTTACTCCGTATTAATTCTCTATGAAACCTTACATCTTTTTCAGCTCTGAAATGGTCGAGTTTTCTTGCCTGCAGGAAATCCTTGGTGATTGCGGTCGCGCTGCTATACAAACTCAGGGCTCTACAAACAATCCATTTGGATCAACTTTTGTGTATGGTTATCAGAATGTTGCCTTTGAGGTAGGAACCTTGATTAGAAATCTAATTTTGGTGGCTTTTGCTCAATCCTGTTGTTTTTACTAGCTCTTCCACCCATGTCTTCAGGTTATGAAGAATGGATATATTGCCACAGTAACTCTGTTTCAGTCGTGATCACATGTATGTTCCCTTTCCTTTCTTCTCTTTTCCTGAGTGTGTATGCCACCGCAAGCTGAGAGGCATTAATAGATTTGCTTGCGTTCGTATGCTTCAACAGATTTGCTTGCGTTCGTATGCTTCGTATGCATGCTTGTTTTGTGGATAATTGACTCAGTTCTGGTCCATGTTTAATCTGATTGTCATCAGGCAAATGCAGTATTTGGTGGAAGATGATTGGCATGTGCTGCTACGGTTGATCTGGCTAATGCCCGCCCGATATCTTTAGATTCTTCAAAAGAGTCGGAAGCATATCCAATCTTAAATGTACAGTTACTTGATAAGTTGATATGATGTACAGTTGAGTCCTAGTGACTCAGAACCCATCACACTATGTTCAAAGCAATTGTGCCCTGATACCTGGCACGTGTAATTAGTCGCTGTTTACCAGTCCTGTTATGGTAGTTCCCTGAACAGTCTGTGCTCTGGTCTTTGGTGTATGTCTTTTTTCTGAATGAATTTGAGGTCTGATGTGTATAGTACATTAGTACTTCTCATTAGTTATCGTTCATTCTCGCCATTAAGTTTTTGTTTACTCTTTCGTAAATCAAGCCGTTGCAATAGAGAGGGGGAATAGAGGAGGATGTGAGGATAGAATGAGAGGAAGACGAGAGAGCGAGGCGTTGGGGGTGTCTAGACTCTCTACCCAAACTCACAGTAGTCGGCCGAAGGTGGAAGTGGAGTTGCGGGCGGTGGACTGTGGAAAAGGATAGGCGGCAGATTTAACGGCAACACCAACAATAAAGTTCCAACGATGAACTCAAAAGGAAAAAAGTTCCGATGATGATGATGATGATGATGATGAGAAAGATATTATATTGTAACTTCGAAAATATCCTATGATAACCGATTACTCTAATACTGGAGAAAAATAGTAAAACACATGATGCAAAATACGAGGATATTACGTGTGGTACCCAAAGTGATTTGGGTGATGATAACATTCGTGTATCTTTTGAGGGTTAATACATCAAACTTCATTACGAAAATGCTGAAAAGATTCAAAAGAACGATTACGAAAAAGAAAAAACGAATTTAAAGTACCACCTTAAACCAAAATAACTTGAATCGCATGGTGATACAATAACATCTTTTTCTCGTAGAATAGTATATTGGACGTGTAATTTGAATATTGGATCGGATGGGCCGACCTAAACAATGGGCCGGCCATGAACAGGAAGAGGAAGTGGAAGACTTGGATTTTTTAGGATTACTTATTTACTAATAAAGTAACAACTTTTTCTCTTCCTTCTTTCTTCTTCAAAACTTTCACCACATAAATTTTTTTTTACACCGCCATGTCAAAACTCATGGAACTCCGAGTTCAGGACCAAGACTTGACAGGGAAAATTTTGATTGTTTCCCCGTTGGATTTTTGTAACGGTGAAAACATTCAGTTGTTTGGTTTAGATATCCATGTTCACCTATTTGGGCTCTTAGCTTATGGAATAACATTAGTTGCGTATAAATTTGCTTATTCTACTGGAAACAAAATTTTAATCAAACTTCAAAATTACTTGAGAAACAAATACTACTTTTGTTTAGAGAAAACTTGGATGAATTGATATTAACTAATTTTGAACCTCGTGAAATCACAAAAATGTTAATGAACCATGTTTATATATATCATATATGCAACGTAATATAACATAGTATAATATGACATAAATGGACGTAGCGTAGTGATAAATGGTTCACTTACAAATTAAAAAAAAAAACGAAAAATTCATGTGGTACCCTCAAACTTTGACCGATTACACATGGTACCCAACGTGACAAATTTGTGCACATGGTACCCCTGAACTTACTACTTTGTGCACATGGTACCCAAATAGTAACTTCCGTTAAATTTTTCCGTTAGGTGATGATGTGTCGGTTAGTTGTTAGGTAATTATTGGATTAAATTATAGAATTAATATTTTAATAAAAAAAATCAATAAATTTCTAGAAAAATTATATTTAAAAAAAATTAATTTTTTTTTTTTTTTTGAAAAAAAATCTGATTTTTCAAGGGGTACCAAGTGCAAAATGTTGTGATCTCAAGGGTACCGTGTGCACAAAGTGATAACTTGAAGAGTACCATGTGCACAAATTATGACTAGTTTTTTTTTAAAAAAATATTCTTATGGAAAACAAGTTTTTTTGGATTTTTTTGTTCATGAAAAGAGTGTTGCAAAGATTTTTCCTTTGTTACATTTAGGCCGGCTGTCAGTCTAATTAGTATGATATTGTTCGCTTTGGCCTAGCCCTCACGAATTTGTTTCTGGGCTCCTCCCAAAAGGCCTCATACTAGTTAGTGTGGTGATCACTTATGAACAAGACTTCCGCTCCTTTTTTCGATTGGAGACTTGGGTTTGCACCCAAACAATATTCATCTTTACTTTTTTTTGTGTTAGGGACATTCCCAAATTATACTACACCGTAGTTGTTTTCTTAAAACGGGTTCATTTATAAAAGTTTGCGAATAAAGTGAACGTACACAGCGCAGCTAGATAGAGTAGAAACTGACATATGCTTTTGGCAACAAAATTTGGAGTATTGA
>JBBYHQ010000002.1:26207941-26235522 GCA_038382645.1 Spergularia azorica
TATTTTGTTTTCCCAAGTGGGAATCTCACTCAAATAAGGAAATGAATAAGTTCTTAACATGTGCCCTTTGGGCACACATTAGAAATTTCGGTTTTGTCTAACGTGTGCTCAATTGACACATGTTAAAAGTCTATTTGTTTCCATTTTTAAGTGATTTTCTCCTTGATTCAACAATGACATTCCATATTTTGTTTTTTTCAAGTAAGAATCTCACTTAATTAGGGAAACAAATAGACTCTTATCATGTGCCATTTGGGTACACGTTAGAAAAACCGAATCTATTACTGCTAGTACTAGTATAGTAGTATCTAATATGAATCAGTAATGATAATTGATTACTCGGTCATACTTGGTATGCAATTACAGTTATGTATTACTCCTATAAACAGGTCCGATCGGAAAAATAGTTTACGATCAAACTTGCTCGTTGTGGGTCATGAACTTGTGTTTGGAATATGTAGTAGTCTCAATTCTCAATTCTAAACTCATCTGATGTGATTTTTGTTGAGACAAACCCGACATGACGCAACACATCATGTTTGACTTAATTTCAACTTATATATTGATCAATATCCGTCATGCTCTGTACTGACTTACAGTAGTTACTTAACAACTTGATTCAAACCAATAATTTGCATTGATTCGACCCTTAACATGCTAGATGAGGACATATGTCTTGCGTTTTAGAGAGGGGTATAAAAACGAAAATGAAAAGTTAAAAGTTCATACATTTCTATTGTGAGTGGAATTACATCCAACCACACTTCACCTCCGTTAAGCTTCTTCTTATGAAAGATATCTTTACCTTTCCGTCTTCTATGGGAAAACCTTTTTTAGTCCCTTTTGCTTCATTTATTATGTTGTCCTTAACTCCAACTTTCCCCTCGCATATTTGACTAGTTTGTGTTCTACATTTATTTGTTTTTTTTCTTTTCTTTTCGTGAAGCAAATCTTGTTTGTTTTAAATGGTTAAAAGACTTGAAAAATGTCACCTTGCAAAAAAGCTATTGTACGAGTAACTATTACAAAAGTCTCTACTCTACTATTTAAGTTGGTGCACAACAATACTAAAATACGGATTATCTACTACTTTATGATAACTATCCAAAAGACATTGTACAAGTATATATTAGGCAAAGGTATTAATCATCGGGAAATATTCGACAACTTATTAATGGTTAAGAATTGAGGGGTATCATAGTGGGATTTTTAGAGCATCTATATTAAAAATATTAGCCCAACACTGTAAAAATGACTTATAACTTTACATTAAGAAATGCACCCTTAATCCCTCAAATGTTAAGTGACACGTATGAGGATTATAGAATGAATTATAGGCGAACAAATCTAAACACCAAAGACTCTATCCCAAATATCGCATATATAGAAATGTAGAAATGTTTGGTAATACATCAGCATATCGTGAAGAAACAATTGTACTTTTACTTGGTATAATGTAGCACAATGTTACACCAAACATTTCTCTATACAATACGAGTAACGTCTTTTTCACCCAAATACAGCGAGACATATACAATGATCTCCATTTTATACGTACATATCATCACCAACGAGCCGATAATCGACCGAAATCCGGGACAATCCTCAAAAGCTACCATCACTAACGAGCTAGCGAACCGAGAATCAATCGGAGTACGAAACAATCCTCAAAAGCTCCACACTTATCCATACCCGCGGGGGAACAGAATATAAACCCATTTCTCAATTTCCCACAAAACGATCATTCCCAAAAAATTCTACTCCTATCACCAAAAAAACACTTGAAAAAACAAAAAATAATAAAATTAGAGCTCCCGTGCACTACACTCTTTCATTCATCCATATAACCATAGAATCAACAAGTCAACATCTCCCGTCGCCGGACGTCTCGCTAAAAAGTTTCGGATAATCTTCGGCCCAAAAAAAAAAAAAAAAATCCCGACATTTCTTGCGAAAAATAAAATTCGAATTAAAACCTATATTTAGGAAGAAAAAAAAGAGGGGAAAATGTTACATCAGCCGCAACAACCACCGCAACAAAGAGGTCGCCGCCGCTGTGAAGGCACCGCTATGGGCGCTATCGTACTCGATCTCCGCCCTGGTCTCGGCATCGGTCCTTTTACCCTTGGTAATTCTAGGTTTTACTTTTTTTACTTTTACTTTTTTGGCGGTAAAATTGTTCGTGATCAAATTATCTAGGGTTTGTTTATTTGTTTGATTTGAATTGAATTATTTTGATTGTTATGATTTTAGGAATGCCGATTTGTGAAGCGTTTGCGCAAATTGAGCAGCAACCGAATATATATGATGTGGTTCATGTCAAGTATTTTGATGAGGTTTGTGTTTTTATATTACTTGTGTAGATTACGCGACATTTTTTACGTTTTTATACTGTTTAATCGGTTAATTATAGTTGATTTTTGGATTACGAGAAGTAATTAGTTTGTTTGATTTCAACGTATTTGTTTACTTACCTAATTTGGTGGAATTTCGATTTCGAATGGACTAGTTTCTTAATTTGGCGTGGTTTCACCTAAGGATATGATCATTTGGTGCGATGTAGAGCGTGGTCGTAGGTTATCGAAACAATATGTAAGGTAGAATGGGCGATATGGCCTGGAGTTGGAACGGTTAGAGGCGAGTTTTAGTTGTTAGTTGTTAGTTGTGAGTTGTTTCTTATCGGTGCGTTTTGCGTTTGTTTGATTGGTTTGTAAGCGAAATGAACCTTTCAGAGGGAAGTAGCTGGTGTCGGACTTAATGTGTTGCATATTGAGGCTTGAGACTTGTTTCATAATGATGATTATAGGCTTTGTTAAATACGGAGTAATGTTATGTAAGGGGACTGTGTAGTGCTAAGCTTAATGGAGCTTGTCGTAATTGCAGGAGCCTTTAAAGCTTGACATTGTGATTAGCTTTCCCGATCATGGGTTTCATCTCCGGTTTGATCCTTGGTCTCAGGTAGGTCTTTCCTAGTTATGAGAGTCGCCATTTTGTTTTGTGTATCTATGTTCATTCGATAGGAAGTTGCTGATATTGCCTACGTGTATGCTACGCATGTATTGTGTCTGCAGAAGCTGCGCCTTATTGAAGTTTATGATATCAAAAGGCTTCAAATGCGATATGCCACATCTCTGATTGGGTGAGTTGTCAATATTCTTTCTCATTGGCACTCTCGCAATCACATCCATCACTTACTGACATTCTTCTCTACTTCAGAGGACCAACTACACTTGCTACTTTTGTAGCTGTATATCAGCTTTTTGGCCCCACTTACCCAGGAACATATGACAAAGACAGAGGAGTTTATTATCTGTTTTATCCGGTAGGTTATGTGGGGTGGCCATTATAGGAGTTTCTGATTCCGGAACCCTTGTGTGTTACTTGAGTAAGCAAAGTGACTAGTTGTGGTACTGTGCAGGGTTTGTCATTTTCATTTCCTATTCCAACTCAGTATACAGACTGCTGTAATGATGGTGAAGGTATGCTTTCCTTATGACTTTCGTTCAACATTTAGTTGTATTCTGCATCATATCTGTATCTAAAATTTTAGCTCTTTTTTTTTTTTTTTTTAAAATATAGCGGAATTGCCACTGGAGTTTCCTGATGGCACAACTCCTGTTACTTGCCGAGTCTGCATATATGATAGTTCACTTGGTAAAAAGGTAGGGGTAGGACCTCTTATGGACAAAGCTGTTGTTCCTCCTCCGCCTGCCGGAAGCCTCTACATGGAAGAGGTTCATGTTAAGGTTAGATTCTGCCCTCATTGTTAGGTATATAAGTGTTAGCTTCTCAGTTCGTATATTCACTTTGAGGAGGGAAGCATTGCCTTTGGTTGGAGTTTAGCCAAGTAAATGATATTATAAGCCATAAAAGATGTCTGCCAGGTGTTTAAACTTTAAATTTAGCAAATTCTGCTGAAGTACTTTCCGATATCTTTTCTCTCCAGCTGATCCTGCCTAATGTTTGTATCAACAGTTGGGGGAGGAATTGTCATTTTCTATCGGCGGACAGCATATTCCCTTTGGTGCATCCCCCCAGGTCTCTCTTTCACTTGTTTGACTTCTTCACTCACCCCTTCCCTTCGTACAAGTTGATTTAAGTTTTTAACAGTACCTTTGTGTAGAATTCTACCTTTGTTTAGTATTCATGTATTCTTGGTATCTGGTGCTCTTTTTTGACTGGCAACTTCTCGGACTTTGTTAGACTCTGGTCAAAGAAATACTAGATGAGCATTCACAATACCTCACTCATTGATCATACTTTATTCTTGGCTCAGGGATATCGGTCCATTTGTTTTGGTCTCTATTTTTTACTTGGACATTTCGTAATCACTTTACTTCTACGGAGCTACTGCACAATATTATACGAATTTAATACTTGTTGCATGTTGTCTAGAATACAACATTATTTGTGAAATGTTACTAATACAGTGGGGTTTTGCAGGATGTTTGGACTGAATTAGGCCGGCCATGTGGCATACATCAGAAGCAGGTATTAATCACCCAGCATTATTCTGTCTCTGAAATTGTTTTTAAACCAAAATAAGCCCCCTCTTTAGTACGGAAAAGTTTCTTTACGAGTGCGATAAAGAATTCGCTGATCTTCCAAGAGAAAGTGAGATCAAAAAGTAATGTTGAGTTTGGAAAATAAGTTGTTTAGGAGATTCATAGATGCTCAGGCGCTCAGCCACATTCCATTGTTAAGTTGTGTCATATATGGTGTGTTTTTTTGCTTCAAACATTTATCAGAAGCAAGTTAAAGCTTCAAACTCCAAGTTGTTCGGGCTCGAGTGGTTTGAACTTATTGTGCATGATGCTTCGACAGGTTGACCAAATGGTGATTCACTCTGCTTCAGATCCACGTCCGCGAACAACTCTTTGTGGAGATTATTTCTACAATTACTTTACACGAGGATTGGATATATTGTTTGATGGGCAGGTATGCTTTAAGCTATGTCAACCTCCTCCTTGCTTTCTATGTTATGTGGTTGGGCTTACGCTTCCGGTATTCGTTATAAAATTTCAGACACACAAGATCAAGAAGTTTGTTCTGCATACAAATTATCCAGGGCATCCTGATTTTAACTCGTATATAAAGTGCAACTTTGTCATTCACTCTTCTGAATGTAAGTACAAAAGTTTGCGTCAATATGATCTTATTTATTTCTTCATCCATAGTATTAGTGACATTTTATGTGGTGGCTGCAGATGGGGGATCCTTCCCAGATGTAAGCAGTGGAAAAAGCTGCATTACTCCAAGTACTAAATGGGAACAGGTGAAGGTAATGTGTATAGTTGAATTACATTTCTGATGGAACAATGCATGAATCTTAATTGCTGGAACTTTCTTCTGACTCTTGAATGCTTTCCAGTTTGTGTTCTTAATTCTCTATGAAACCTTACGTCTTTTCATTTCTGAAATGTTCAATTTTCTTGCCTGCAGGAAATCCTTGGTGATTGTGGTCGCGCTGCTATACAAACTCAGGGCTCTACAAACAATCCATTTGGTTCAACTTTCGTGTATGGTTATCAGAATGTTGCCTTCGAGGTAGGTACCCTGACTAGAAATCTAATTTTGGTGGCTTTTGCCCAATCCTATTGTTTTTACTAGCCCTTCCACCCATATCTTCAGGTTATGAAGAATGGATATATTGCCACGGTTACTCTGTTTCAGTCGTGATTAAATGTATGTTCCCTTTCCTTTTTTCTCTTTTCCTGAGTGTGTATGCCACTCCCAAGTGGAGATGCATTAAATTTTTTGCTTGGATTCGTATGCTTTGTATGCGTGCTTGTTTTGTGGATAATTGACCCAGTTCTGCTCCATGTTTAATCTGATTGTCATCAGGCAAATGCAATATTTGGTGGGAGATGAATCAGATGATTGGCGTGCGCTGCTACGGTTGATCTGGCTAATGCCCGCCTGACCTCTAAAGAGACTCTTTAAAAGAGTTGGAAGCATATTCAATCGTAAATGTACAGTTCCATGATAAGTTGATATGATGTACAGTCGAGTCCTAGTGACTCAGAACACGTCACACTATGTCTAAAGCAATTGTGCCTTGATACCTGGCACACGTCTAAAGCAATTGTGCCTTGATACCTGGCACACGTGTAATTAGTCGCTGTTTACCAGTTCTGATATAGTTCCCTGAATAGTACGTGCTCTAATGGTCATTGGCGTATGTCTGTTTCAGAATGAATTTGAGGTTTGAGGTCTGATGTGTATAGTAATATTCTCATTTCCTCTCGTTAATTGTTGTTCATTCTCGCCATTAAGTTTTTATTTACTCTTTCGTAAATCAAGCCGTCGCGATAGAGAGAGGAAGAGAGGGGGATAGGAAGATAGAATGAGAGGAAGACGAGAGAGCGAGGCGTTGAGGGTGTCTACCCAAACTTACAGTAGTCGGCCAAAGGTGGACTTGCGGGCGGTCGACTGTGGAAAAGGGATAGGCGGCAGATTTAACGGCAACAATGGTGTTTCAAAGTTCCAATCATGATGAACTCAAAATTAAAAAAAGTTTCAATGATGATAATGAGGAAGATTTTATATTGTAACTTCGAAAATACCCTACAATAACCGATTATTCTAATACTATTGGAGAAAAATAATAAGTCACGATGTAAAATACGAGAATATCATATGTGGTACCCAAAATGATTTGGGTGATGATAACATTCAATACGAGAATACCATATGTGGTACACAAAGTGATTTGGGTGATGATAACATTCGTTTATCTTTTGACGGCTAACAAATCAAACTTCAGTACGAAATTGCTCAACAGATTAACGATTATGAAATGGTCAAAACGAATTTAAAGAATCGCCCTAAACCAAAATAAGCATGGTGACGCAATAACCAAAATAAGCATGCTGACGCAATCACATTTTTTTTTATCGTAGAACAGAAAATATAGAAGTGAAAGGCTTTATATATTTGTTTGACTTTTCAAAAGCTATTAAAACTATTTGCATCCTCTCTCTTCTTTCTCTATAACAAAGTAACGGCTCTTTCTCTCTTTCTTCTTCTTCTTCGAAACTTTCACCAAATATTGAATTTTTTCTTTTCACGCCACCATGTCAAAACTCATGGAACTCCAAGTTCGGGAAGAATACCAAACCGAGGATATTTTGCGTATTTCTCCGTGGGATTTCCGTAACTTGTACAAGAATCTTCTCCCCGAGGAGAAAGCCTTGAAATTTCACCAAGAAATTATCAGAAGTTAGAGTATTAGCTTGAAAAGAACACCAGGAACAAAAATATGCCCAACGATTGAACCGAACGCAAAGTGGAAGGTACCGCAGCGGAAGTTCTTCAATTTCAATCAACATGTTTGGTCGCCTCTCTCGAAAGCTTTACGGGTGTGAACCGCACCAGAACATCAGAAAAATCTTGGGGCCCCATATGAGTCTTTTAAACTGGTGAAGCTGGGTTGTCGCCCAGAGTTCATTTTTTGGACTAAGTTCATATTCGTAGCATATTGTTGCGTGGTATAACATAATACAAATGTACGTAGCGTAGTAATACATGGCTTCATTATTTACGATTTGAAAAAAAATATAGAATTCTGGTTTTCATACCTTTTTTCTTTGATTACAAAATCATGTTTTCATTAAACCGCGTTACCCTCACTATCATTAGGCTATATTTGATATGCATAATAAGCTAGGTTATTTGGCCAAACTAGCTTATTTGACTAGTTTTTTTAGCTTTTTGACCAAATAAGTTGGTTTTGTAACACCATTAGCTTAAATTATAAGTTAGCTTTAATAACTCATTCAAATTTAAGCCACTTTTCAAAATTTTATTTATAATTTACCTAATTTATTTCATAAAATAATATAAGATTAAAAAATAACTTATGCACTTTTTCATAATTTTAAGCTACTATGTTAGCCGATGTAGCTTGGGATTACCCTGGTCCGGTGTGGTTGGGAGATGCTATTGTAGCAGACTCTTTATCTGCAGTTTCGATTAATCAATAAACACCGTTTGACCCTAAAAAAAAAGCTACTATGTCAGCTGATTTTGCCAAACAATCATATTTTTATTAGCTAAAATTTTTTAGCTACTATTATTTGAGCATTCAGCTACCATTTTAGTATTCAACTGCTACTTCAACGTTCAGCTACTAATCCAGCTAGTTTTACCGAACATAGCCTAATTTCAATCTCGACTAAACCGTCACCCTTTCCAACCTTATTACGTTTAGTATTCATCTTCGCTAGTTTTGTGTTAGCGACATTCCCAAATCATACTAGTTGTTTTTTTTGAAACTTGTTCATATACTCCTTCCAGTTCACTTTGATGTTCCACAATGGAAGTGACACGAAGTTTTTTGTAGGTAGTAAGATGTGGTGGAAAATGAATGCAGGTGGGCGGCCAGGCTGGCCACAATCCATTAGAATCACAAATAACATATCAAACAAGGAAATTGGAAGATCATTTAGTACTGACTCAAAAAAGAAACAAGAATATCATTCAGAACTGGAGGGAGTATAAAAGTTTGCGTATAAATGAACATACATAGCGCAGAAACTGACAAAACTGATGCTTTGGGCTACAAAATTTGGAGAATTGACAGCAAATGTTATGAAGAATGGTCACATTGGCACAGTAACTCTGTTTCGAGGACTCGTGTTATGTAAATAACCCGATTACTAGTTCTCTGGTGTAGTGGTGTGTATCTTCTTCATGAAATCGAGTTCCAGTCGTATTGCAGCTTCAGCATCTGCTAATGAGACGGGAATCGTATTTTATACTCACTAAAATTACAATCAATGTGGAGTAAGAGTAACCACATTACAATGGTATTGATGAAAGTACATTATTGTGGATCAATGAATCAGGCTCTTGAGCCAGTTATAGCCGTCAATGAAATCGAGTGTGATGAATGGTTGAGCTTCTTGTTCCGTCAGCTCCCTCGACCACGACACCCTCTTCCCGTAATCAGCTCCCGGTCCTGTGCACTTAAACTGTCCGTAAAACACAGTCCTGCACAAAAACCAGCAGTAGCGTATCACATACATTATTCTCTACCACAGCTTAACAGATTGAAATAAACAAGAAGTGTGAAACATACATATCTCTGCTCTTGTCTCCCCAGTCGTACCAGCCACCGGGGGTGATGATCTTATCCATGTAAGTGTACGCGAACACAACTCTTGAAAATGTTCCCCAAGCTCGCCCAAGGTAAAGGACACCTGAACCAGTAATCCTGCAATTCACGAACGAAAACCCGGTTTCTTCAAGAAAGCTTCCTCTTTTCTGTGCAGTGAGGGCGCCGTAGGTGTTGGTTACAGCGTGTAGATGGCAGCCATCATAGAGGGAGAGACCGTTACCAAACACGAAATCGACTGAGCCTGCAATGTAACAGTCTTTGAAGTAGTGTCTACCTGTGTGGTCGTACAGTGTATCCTGTGATCCTATGAATTTGCAGCCTATGAATGCTGCTTTGTCTGCTGATATCCTAAGTGCTACTGCTTGTTTTCCTAGTGCTCCTGATGGGGGTAATGGTGCCGCATTCTGTTCCAAATACAGGGGAAATCAAACACGACTGACTGACAATCATTATAGAATCATCGATTTTGAAAATTACTTGTAAACTATACGAGAATTCTAGGGTGGTTGTCACTAAGCAGTAATGATTCTAATTATTATTTTAATAATTTCCACCATTAACCTAAGATTAGAAAATGTAATATATATCATTAAAATAATACCTTTGTTACTCATGTAATCATGTTGGGATTTGCTTGATAATTAGTTTCTTTTAGCTTAAACAAATTCAATTTACAAATGATGATATGGAGCCAATAGAACAGTGACAATCGAACTCTCCAATGTTATCGTCAGCTACGAGAAACGTTATTTGCTACTTAAACAACTACATTTACCAAACATACCTTTAGGGTTCCTTACTTTCCTAAGATACTCGTACATAGAAAAGTTTCCTACTTAAATTAGGTTTCGGCAAACCAAGAGCGTTATAAATAAACTAGAATTGAACTTTCTCTAAATTCTCAAGCCTTCGAAAAAATTACTCCAAGTTTTTTAATAGGTTATTTTGATCATGGAAAAGCGATTCAAGAACAGTCATAGAGAGGCGCTGTCGACGAATCTTCAAGAAGAAGACTTGAAGCAAGGTAGTATGAGCGTCTCAGATTATATGTTCAAATTCGAGAAACTCGCATTGTTGAGCAAGAAGCAAGAATATGAGTCGCAAAGGATGTCACGATTTTTACGTGGGTTAAATCCTAAAATCGAGTATCTTGTTGGTTTACATCAATACGAGAGTTACAAGGAATTGTGCACGCTCTCCTTAACGATCGAAGCCCAACAAAAATCGCTACGTCGTGACCCTGTAACCCCAAAGGTCCCGACTTCAACGAATAATGAAGATCTTGTTAAAATTCGAATTCGATGCACTAAGTGTCAAGGGTTTGGTCATTATCAAATTCAGTGTCGTAACAAGTGCGTTGTCACGTTGAGCCAGGCTATGGACATGAGGGACGAGTTATGGAGCATTGCGTCTAAAGAAGATAGCGTGACAAACACAAGTTTTCCAAGTTCTCTTGGGAAACGATTTCGTAGTTGGTTTGAGTAGTGATACTATAATTCTCCTTTTTAAGCTTAGTATTCTTTGTATAAATCTATTTACGTGTTAGCAATATTCCTAAATTATTATACTAATAATAATTGTAACGATTGTTTTTGTGAAACGGGTTCATACGAATGTTTGTGTATAACATGGACGCGCGTAAGTGCACAGCTAGATGAGTAGAAGAACTGACCTTAAAAGTGATGTTTTTGGCAACAAAATATGGAGAATTGACAGCAGAAGTTGCAGAGGCATAAGTCCCTAATAATTGCCCACCGTGTCCTAAAGACTTGTCAGCAGTGTCATCCCACTCGATTATAGTGTCATCTGCCCCTGCGCCTTTGAGTGTTATATAAGCCATTGTTGCAGGTATCTCCACTTTCTCCCTGTACAGTCAATAGCGCGATTTTTAACAAAAACTAAGCTGAAAAAATCGCGATATAACATAAGGGCCTGTTCGGTAAAAGTAGTTGTGACATGTCGGGTTTACTAACCTGTATGTGCCACGACCAATGGAAATGACCACCCGGCAGCAGTTATTAGCCGGCAGTGAACTGATTGCGGCTTGAACACTCGAAAAATGGGTTTTTTTAGATGATTTTTTCGGGTTTGAGCTAACTTTGATGGTTTTGCAAGGCTTTAACTTGGTCTTTGTTTTCTGTTTCTGTGCTTTCCAAGTGTGCTTATGGTACCTAGACCCAATGTGGTTAACCCAATCAAGGTACCCTTTTTCGACTACCCTCGACTCGTTCCCCGATGATTTGAGGGTAGCCTGAGCTACGACTGATGAACATACACATTGTAGAAATGAGATTAGTACCAGTAGTTTTACTACAATGTTGGAGTTTTTGGACACCATTTTTGCTCAAAAAGAGTTGGTAACTTAGTAGTAAATCTTAAGTGTGTTTTAGAAGATACTACTATATATGTGCCTTAGTAAGAACTTATAGAAGGGAATTACATGTTTGGAATTTTGTCTAAATTTATTATGTAGTGTACAAAAAGAAGAAGAACAGGGCAATAATACAACACAAGTTGTGTGGAAATGGACCTACGAAATATTGACTTTCAGAAGATTAATAGAGGTTTTGATCTCGTGGCTTCAAAAAAGTTAAGAACATGGTGTCTAATCTTTGTTACTTTTCACCGTGCAAAACACCAAAAGTGAGTCACGGTTTGACACTGTTCGGAATTCAGATCATGATTCATGGCAATTGGCAAATCGTAAGTACTCGCAGTTTAGGGGCGAATTTAGAGGGTACGCTGAAAGCACGGTTTGCACATAACGTTTTAAAATTTTATGAAGATTGTCTAACAATGCAAGTTCCAAAAGAACGGTTAAGAAGGCTACTAGTTTTACATTAGAAATTTAGAATGTGTCTCTAACCTAGCCAAGTGGCCGGTCTAACCATCATAGCATCTCTATGTTGTACCGACTCTTTAACACTTATTAAGATCTTATTCTTTTCATCCTGAAAACACGACGACTTTAGCTTAACAATTCAGCTAAAACTCAGATAGGCTAGAAACTTCGGCCGATCAAAATTCAAAACCTGTCATGTAGCTGACTAAGTCAGTCACTTCTTATATCTAAAACTCCTGTGATTCTGGAGTTGGTCCACTAATTACAGAATAAATTAACTACATAATTGAATTGCATTGCATGACAGTTCAAAAGTGGATTATTTTGTTAATGCATATAGCTTCATGTGATTATGAGAAATATTTACCACATAACTATGTACTGTAGTAGCTAGTAAGTGTATAATATACGCTCCTAAATGACATATGGGGTAAATGGGGAGAATCCCAATGCAAAAATTGTCATTTTGCTTGAAACTCACATGTGATACCTTAGCTTTCAGGGGATATGTCATGTGTGGTTGTGGCTAGTAACAACTGTGGTGAAGACGAAGCCAAACGAACAATACAATATGATATGATATGATATGGTATGATTATTCGACAACGAACACAGCTATGCATACAAAGCATGTAAGCCCCTTTAATGCCATTTGACTTGCTCAGTAGTGTATTGTGTAAGTTACTACTCCCTCCATTTCAGTATATATGACGTTTTCAAGTTACGAGACAAGTTTTGACTTTCAATTTCATAAAAAAATATCTTGTCAAAAATTATAAAAATTATACCATTGGATTCGTTATGAAATATACTTTCACAAGATCATAATTTCATAATCTTTACCCTTATATTATGAGAGATATCGAAGGTCAAAGAAGTGTCTCGTAAGTTGAAAACGTCATATATATTGAAATGGAGGGAGTAGTAAATAGTAAGACTGTAACTCTGTAAGAGTAAATTGTTATGGGGGACAACAAAAAAGAACAACCGAAATATGGTCATTTTTTTTTGTTACTCTAGTATTGGAAATTAAGAAGGTACTGATGGAGGATTTTCAAGGTGTATGGCAATTCCTTGCCCACATTGGTCATACAATATGATTACAGTGGAAAAGAACTGGTTCTTGGTGCTGTAAAGACTAAAGAGTGCATGCCTGTTTTTGTTCTAGTTTCGATTGTTTGGTTCGTATGGGTGTATCGATGTTCGTCTCGAATTGGTTTATCTAGCTTTAATGTTCTACCTTATTAGTGAAATTGGATTTCAATGTATCCGAAAAGAGGGTGGAAGAGTACCCAAACTTTAGATCAAACCAAGTACGGGTAGTATCACTGTGCTTTAATTTCACATAAAGTATGAATACTAAATATAAATAGTTTAATCTGCAAATATCATCACAAATCCGTTGTAGTCTAGTTGGTCAGGATACTTGGATCTCACCCGAGAGACCCGGGTTCAAGTCCCGGCAACTGAATTTTTTGGATCTTTGTTTTTTTTTTTTTTTTTTTGGCAATTCCATAGGCTATACTCCCCCTTTTATTTTGTTGTTTTAACTGGCTATGTTGGGGCTATTTCTAGACTAAATGAAAAACCCGATTGCCATAAAATCAAGTGGGTTTGATAGAATGCATTGTAGAATAAAATTTGTATTAATTTTTACAACAAGTGAACGCGTCATTTGGTCTAAAAGTAGCATCAAACATGGCCCGACAAAACATCAAAATGAAAGGGGGAGATCTTAGTGGGTCGGAGGGAGTATACGAGTATCAGAGTATGTGACTAATTGCTTAATCTCAATATACGGAGGCATTGGAAGCAATTTCTGAAACTATATTAACGATACTATGTACGTCAAGTTCACACTTTCAAATTTTTAAAACAAGTCATATATATCCACAATCTCAAATTAAGTATTCTATGTTTTGAAAACTCAGTTCATTGTTAGGTGTGCGACACAGGTCGGATCTAAATGTAGTCGATGAAAAAATGACAACTCTCATGAAACAAAAAGGCAAACATAATTCCAAAGTTTGGAAGATCAACCAAAGAAACACAGGTCTGATCGAAATATATCGATCGTACGAGGATAGTGAAAGATCAACCAAAAACACACAAACACTCTATATTGTCAAAAAAAAATTTCCGTTGCCGGGACTTGAACCCGGGTCTCTCGGGTAAGAGCCGAGTATCCTAACCAACTAGACTACAACTGATTTGTGATAACCTTTTATCAAAATTACATTTTAAATTAATTTTTGTATCCGTTTATTTTTCGCGTATTTCTTTGTCTCATCCTCAACCTGCTATGTCTTTCTATCCGTTGCGATTCTTGCAGAAGCTACTGAGCAACCCCCAAACAAAAAATTTGAAGAAGAAATTGGGAAGCTATTATTGTTCAGAACACTTCATATAATCAGCAGATTGCAGTATTTCCAGGTTATTTCTCCATTATTATGTTTATGTATAAAGTATAAATCCCAATTTTGCCCTAGTTTTCGTTTATATTTTTCCTTTGAAAATTTGGTCCGTTTTAGGCTGATAATTGTATAGTTCGTGCTAAAAATATCCTAACTTTAGTGGGTCAATCATAGAATTTTGTGGGTTTTGCGAAAAGAGGGGTTTTTATGTTGCGCAGAACCCGTTTGATGAAATGCCGCAATGAAAAAGGTTCATTGATTTTTAATTGTGAAGTGTTGAGGAAGACACTGATTGTCACTGTTGATTGTTTTAAGTTGTGGGTTATTGAGAAAGATTTGAACTTTGAAGTATATGTGATCCGATTTCGGATTTCGGATTCAATGCCAACAACTTTCTGTTTTGTTAAGTATTCTGTGATACATTGTGATGCGTAGCAGATTTTCAGTAGGTGGTTGAGGTGTTGTTAGCAAAGTTCGTCGTCTGGTGTCGTGTAGAAAATTAGGAGAGATGTCTGTTACTGGATTGGCTGGTACTTTCTCGGCTTGTAATATTCACTTGCCTCCTCGAGGTTCGAGAATGTCAAATGGACGAGTTTCTGCCTCTCCGATAGTTGGAATGCTTAAAAGTGGAAGCTTTGTCAAGGATGAAAGGTAGGAGTATTTGTTGATCATCATGTTCATGTTTGGGTGCATGTAGAAAGGAAAAGGACTGTGTTTGAATGTGCTTGACTTATTTTTTGCAGAAGTTGTATCGCGTTAAATGTAAACAAACGATGCCAAAGACGGACTAACTTGGTCAAGTGTGCCATGGATGCTTCGTTTGGTGATGCTAGGAATAACCAACCTGGTAATGCTCGTGCCGTATCTTATGGTTGAACCAGTGACAGACTTTTCTTTCTTGCCATTTTAGTTACGATTTCCTTATAAAGAATAGGTGTTTGGAAGTTCATTGATTAGTATTGTGTCTTGTGCTGGAAAATGAAAGATACTATAGTGTTGTTTTTAATCTATGCACGATACTTGGGGTAGAATGCAGTAGATCGTCATTTTGCTTGCAGTTTCAGAAAAATGGCTCCTGCAACTTAATTCATTGTAGTTCATGAAATGAACAAGGTTAGCTGCTTTGTCGAAAAAAAAAAAAAAAATTAAGGTTAGCTTGTTGGCAGTTGAAATTAGCACCCTTCTCTTTTCGACTTCCAGGTATAGAAACCTTTTCTTAACTTTGCGTCTTAACATCCCAAAGCCACCCCCAGCAGTTTTACAAGCTTGTCATACTTCATGTTGCTTTCCCATTTATCCGTTATAGCTGGTAGCCTGGGAGTACGATCCTATGCTGTAACTTTTTATTATTGTACATGATAAACCTATATGTGGACTTGGGAAATGTTTCAACTTGGACTGCAACCATGATGATCAAAGCTAGTATGACTTTGGGATTAAACTTTTAATTAGAGAACATGGTGTGTGTAATGCTCGGAACTGATGAAAAATGGGACACTTCTGGGCCTGTTGGTTTTGTATCTATATCATGTTTCAGTGCTTACATGCTGCTCTGACTTTCGAGTAAGAGTCTAAGACATGGTCAAAAGATGCCTTCACTACGAATTAAGTCACTACAGGAACTTGTAGATTGTCTTGAATTCCTGATTTATTTTGGTCTGCTATCCTAATCACCGCCTTACCCAGTTTCTTGGTAAAGGCCTTAGTCGCCGCCGTAATGTTTAATTCTTGTGTGAATGTTGCTTAGGCTCTTTATCCTAATTCCTAACTTCTCTCTGTCTCCATTTTTTCCTTAAAATGTAGATGTCTTTCCGAGGATCAACATTAAAGATCCTTACATAAGGCTCGGTGTTAGCAGTGAGGCCTCAGAGCAAGAGATTAATGCTGCCAGGAGCTTTCTGCTACAAAGATATGCGGCTCATCAACCAAGTGCTGATGCTATTGAAGCAGCTCATAACAAAATAATTATGCAGCAGCTGAATGATAGAAGGAGGCCAAAGCTTCACATCAAAAAGAAGGTGAAAGATGTGACACAGTCCCGTTATGTGCAGGCAGTCATGAACAGGTTCCGGACTCCTGCGGACACCAAATTTATTGTGAAGACATCTGTCGCATTCTTAGCCCTTGGAGTCTTAACTGTACTCTTTCCCACCGAGGAAGGCCCTACCCTTCAGGTTGCCATTTCTCTAGTGGCGACGATATATTTCATCCACAGCAGGTTGAAGAGCAAATTCCGTCCCTTTCTTTATGGGTATGCACTTTATGATCCCAGGCTTTTTTTTCACTTGCTCCATGCATGTATTCAGCTTCTCTCGTTCACTATTTTAACTTGGATATGAGACAAACTTGAACTTGTTTCCTTTTAAATTAAAACTTTAAGTTTAAGGTGATAAGACAGCATGTTATTAACTTCATGTTATACAAATGTGTCAATGTCTTGTACGTTTCTAAATCTCAGACACCACACCATACCGAATAAGCAGCAGCAGCTTTATCGACAAGCGTTGCTTTGAATATATTCATCGTCTTTATGTTTTATTTTTTATTTTTGAGGTAGAATTGCCTTTGAATTTATTCATTGCCTTTATTTATTTTTATTCATGATCTTTATTAAGCATTCTGCTAACAATGTCTCTCAAGCTTTTCATTCAGTTTGAGCTCTGTAGACCACATTAATCTTTCACTATGTTGATTGAGTTATTGGGTCATTTTAGTATGTCGTGGCATGGTTATCCTAGTCCATCCTCTCTTTTCTTCTTTTGGAGAACTGTATATCACTCATGAAACATGCTTATAATGTTGCAGGGCTGGAGCGTTTATTTTCTCATGGCTCGTGAGCACCTTTTTGATGGTATCTATCATTCCTCCTATTCCACTGCTAAAAGGATTCAGGAGTTTCGAAGTGATGAGCTCATTGATAAGCTATGTGCTACTCTGGGTGGCTTCTACATATTTGAAATAGGACATCTGCTACCATCCAACATTTTGCAGGTTGTTATCGAGTATGCCATTTTTTTTTCTCTCCATAGAATGCGTGCAGGATTTGAGGCTTGTAACACCAAAGCTGCCTGAGTAGATAAATTTTGGAATTTGTAGAGAAACTATATCCTGAGAAGAATTTTTCTGTGCAAATGGCCTTACTACCCTAATCAATTAGATTTTTATTTACTTATGTATTGGTTAATGGCAAATATCTAAATGTTTCGCCTTTGAGGATTATGCTTTTGTATTTCCTTTGGCTTGTTCTCTCAGCAAGTACTACTGGAATCACATTCTGTGTGAAGCTATCAGCCTTATCAATTCTTGCTTGACCTGACTAATTTAAGCCAGTTACTGCTTTGTATCCTGCACAGAATTCTACTCATAAACCGCTCTGTATTGGTTCATATCATTGCATATCCTCTGACTTCGTAGGTTTTAGGAGGCGTGCCCCTTTTTTTCTTGAGAGAACAACATTATCAGCTGCACCGGAGTGTTCTCTGATTTCGTTTGTCAGTGTTATTAATTCTGTGACAGGAATCAAATTGTGCTTGTTTGTGTTGTTTTTGCTGTAAGATCTTTGATGTTTTTGAGGACTTTTCTAGTATAGACTAGTTTCGGAATGAAGACGTTACGACATAATGTTTCAGCTTTGGCTGCTAGTTGAGGAATTGATTGATGTAGTGGACTAGTGGTGTTGCTATTAGGAAGGAAGACAATGTTCAGAAACTTTCTGATCATCTGATGTGAGAAGTATGATAGATGTCTTAGATATTTCATGGCAAACTGGACGAACACAATTATTTCTGGTAGCTATGTGTCTGAGAGAAGCTAAGGTACAAGTTGGTTTTACGACGAAAAGTTCTGATATGGAAGGTGACATACAGCCTCACCTGCCTCAACTGATTGAGATGGGTTATGTTCATTGATTCACATATGTACAATACTGTTCTTAAGGTCTCAAGTTCCCTTGAAAATAGTTAGGTTCTATTATTGCTGAGGTGAAACATTGAAAATCATAACGTAAAATTCATTTACGAGACTGAAAACCATGACACTCGGGATAATATGTGAAACCCAATTCTGAAAGTGCAAAAATCGTGTCGAAAACATTGATGATCGATGATTCGACATTCGAGAAAGACGGATATATAGGAGGAAAATAAAAAGAAAAATAAAAGAATGAAAAAGTTTTTTTTTTTCCATAAAAGTAGAGAAAATGCCAAGTCAGAAATGGTGGGAAAAGATCATCCACGGTGTGAAGCTGTGATTGGCTGAAGTATAGCAGCCTCAAAGGAGATATCTCATGCTGGCAGAGTGGGAGAGTAAGGAACTATAAATTGGAATGCATGTGGTAGAGAAGCAGGCAGGAGAGAGACTGAGACTGAGTGTAAGATAAGGCATTCTGTATAGTGTAAAGCTGTGTAACACTCCCTGTAAAAAAAAAAAATGGCAACAGCATCAGCTTCTCTCCTGAAGACATCCCCAACTAAGTTGGACAAGTCCGACTGGGTTAAGGGTCAGTCCCTTCGCCAGGTTTCTTCGGTGTCTGTCGCCAAGTGCACTGCCTCGTCTTCACTCTCCATTAAAGCTAGCTATGCTGATGAGCTTGTCAAAACCGCGGTATGTCTTACCTTGATCTTAATCTTGCTCATAACCATCATATGTTACATATGCATATGTGCAACCTATCGTATGTTTTCATGTTAGTGATTCAAGGGTTCATGAATCATGACGTTTTTGACTTTACTAGACAATATATGTTTACGTGTTTACTAGTGTGTTATGCATGAGGGTCAACAGTGTATATGGTGATCTTTGGCTTTCTTGTTAGACGGGTTCTCGGTTTCTCGATCATGCTTGTATAAGGTTGTTTTTACCATACTGAGTAACTAGTAGAAATGCTATAGGTTCCGAAAACAAGTTATGGGTAAGACCGTCCTCATTGGTTAAGACTGTTATATGGTACGACGAGTTGAATATTGATAATGTCTATTAGATCATCAGAAGATTGAAATTTCCCTTCCCTTGTTCCCTGTATAACTTAAAACAGGATAAAATTTGTATGAGAAGCAAAGCATGTCGTTCTTTCCTGTCTAATCTAGTTGATTACTAGAATGAACTGCAATCTGAGTATTTTTTTTTTTTTCTTGTTTTGTGGACGTGTTCTGCAGAAAACAATTGCATCACCAGGCCGTGGAATCCTGGCTATGGATGAGTCCAATGCTACCTGTGGCAAGCGTCTTGCTTCAATCGGACTAGAAAACACTGAGGCCAACCGCCAGGCATACAGAACCCTGCTGGTTTCTGCCCCTGGACTTGGTCAGTACATCTCCGGAGCTATCCTTTTCGAGGAGACTCTTTACCAATCCACCACTGAGGGCAAGAAGATGGTTGATGTTCTTGTTGAGCAGAACATTGTGCCCGGGATCAAGGTGGACAAGGTAAAAAGCGCACCTGATGCAAACGTTTGTAAACTCGATTACCTTACTTGGCGATTCTGACTAATGCTGGGAGTTGTAATGATCAATGTCTTGCAGGGTTTGGTTCCCTTGGCTGGATCAAACGATGAGTCATGGTGCCAAGGTCTTGACGGTTTAGCTTCCCGCTCTGCTGCTTACTACCAGCAGGGTGCGCGTTTTGCCAAATGGTAAAGGAGTTCTATGCCAGCCTAAACTTATGATAGAAACAAGCCCCAATTAGGATTTTGTCTGATCAACTTGTAATTCTATTGTTCATGAAGGCGTACAGTTGTTAGCATTCCTAATGGGCCATCTGCACTTGCTGTGAAGGAGGCTGCTTGGGGTCTCGGCCGTTATGCTGCTATTTCTCAGGTAATCTCACAGACTATTTTCTGTATCATAGTAACAGGAAATATGAGCACGAGGGTCAGACGTATGCAGCCTTACCTTTGAACTGTCGAGCATGCTTTTCAGTCTCGCTCTAAAGTTGATTTGTGGGTTGTGCAGGACAACGGATTGGTTCCAATTGTGGAGCCAGAAATAATGTTGGATGGAGAACATGGGATTGACAGGACATTTGAGGTAGCAAAAAGCGTGTGGGCGGAAGTTTTCTTCTACCTGGCTCAGAACAATGTCATGTTTGAAGGTATCCTGCTGAAGCCTAGCATGGTTACTCCTGGTGCCGAGTGCAAGGAGCGCGCTACTCCTGAACAGGTTGCTAGTTACACCCTCAACCTACTGCGCCAGCGCATTCCTCCAGCTGTTCCTGGAATCATGGCAAGTACCCAACAACTCATGTCAAACAACTGTCACGACTAAATCTATAGGTAGAGTACAACTAACTCACTGTAATGCTTGTTTCCTGTGCTGCAGTTCTTGTCTGGTGGACAAAGTGAAGTTGAAGCAACCCTCAACTTGAACGCTATGAACCAAGCACCAAACCCATGGCACGTATCATTCTCTTACGCCAGAGCTCTCCAGAACACCTGCCTTAAGACATGGGGAGGAAGGGCTGAGAACGTGCAGGCCGCTCAAGAGACCTTGCTAGTCCGTGCAAAGGCTAACTCCACTGCTCAGCTAGGAAAGTACACTGGCGAGGGAGAGTCTGACGAAGCCAAGCAAGGAATGTTTGTCAAGGGCTACACATACTAAGCTGAGCTTTGAAACAAGATTTGTATATGATGTTTGGGGAAAAGAGTGATTGTGAAGTTGGTCATACAAAATTCAGGAAAACAAGCTCTTTTTCACCTCTGTACTTACAGTTCATGCTTTCTGTTCAGATTCTCGGCGATTGTTGTATTTTACCCCTTCTGTATTTTCTCCCATCTTTTGACCATGGTTTACTCCATGATCTCATGTAATGAAGCTACATTCAATCTTAGAAAGTTCGGAACCATTTACATTCTTGAACATTTCGATATCATCAAGCCTCCCTCCACTTAGATACATGAGAATCAGACCCGAAACCTTCTGGTTTGAAGGTGGGGAACTTACCACCAAGCTTCCGCCCAGTTCTCAATTCATCTTCTTGAATACAGAGGGCTAGGTAGAATAACACAAAAAGCTCGAAGCTTGAATATAAATTGAATTGAACAAAAAGAACGTACTTTCAAGTAATGTCGCGATTAAATCTCCAGATGATCATATATACTGAGTAGTGGGTGGGGAATGAGACCCTTTAAGTCTAAAACGTACATTCTGTATTCATGTAAGTAATCTATCAGTCACCTAAACGAGAATTATTCGATAAAAGTTGCGTATGCTCTTTTCTGACGAGAGTGAAACACACCTCGAGTTTTGATGTACGAAAGGACAGAAAGCAGTAACTGTACACAGAAAGTAGTATCTGTGGAAGGAAGAGATGTCTCTAATATACAAGCAAGTAATCATGAGATGGTTTTGCAGAAGTATGGCCAACTGTAAGAGGAACTAGAAATCTGAATTTACATAGCGCTCCAGAATCCATCAACATCTTGGCACTCGGACAACCACAAATCTATGTGCTCTGTAATTTGTTGTCGGATTTTGTTGACAGCATCAGGAGAGCTGCAACCTTTAGAGTCGCCTGAGTCAAAGAATAGGACTGTGTTTAGCTAATAAAAATGAAGCCCTAGTAAGAGCAGTTTCCTAACTACTTTCCTATCAAGTGACAAAGTCTTTTCAGTCCTTAGAGCGATCATGCCCCCGGGCAATAATCTTGTGTCAACCTTCTCTACCTTTGAAGTCTCGATTAGAGATAGGCAGATAGCCAGTGCCCAAGTGCCTTCTCTTAATTGTGACGAAACCACATCTCTTAGAAGGGTGACATCATGAATATTATCACTCAAATGAATATGCACATTTTGGTTTGCGACTAAACCCCAAATAATCTGCTATGAGATAATAGAATTTCATGAGAAGACAGTCATGTAGCATTAACACGCTAGCACATACATACCTTCAATACTCAATGGTGACTGAGGGCAACCGCGCACGTCAGTGCAATGACCACAGTTCTGACATGTGATAAGATAAGAAGGCACTGCAGAATTCAGAAAAGAATGCATCAGAAGAGAGAAGCTAGAACAAGCGCGGACACACACAAAAAGAAAAGAAAAGGAAATCAATGCCATATCATCATGTCTAAACTTTTAACCAATGATCTCAAAAGCCAAGATTAAATGAAATCAGCACATCACAAGGACAATGAAACTTAATTCTTCTGTTTATACAGAAGAAGATACTCACTGCCTGGGGAAGAAATCTGTTTTGATGCATGTCGCCATGGGTCTTGTGAGCCATTCGCAAACACTATTTTCGATCCTGTCAATACAAACCGGAGTAACTTAATAAGCAAACTACCAAGGAAGTAACTATGTGTGTATCTATTTAAGTGGGCACTCTAGATTATACATTGTTTCCACAGCAGTCAGGGTCTACGGAAGAGTGAACTAGCAGTAGTGGATGTTGGCTCGAGCAACTCCCCCATCCCCTCCTCAGACCTCATGAAAGTATATTTCACGTACTGTACATCAAATGTGAATGGGATGATAGTGACTAGATTATATTTCAGCTAAGAGGCAAAGAGATCAAAACTAGGCTCCTACAGTCCTACGTGTATAGTCATTTGTACCATAGTCAGGCAGCTATACAGATGTCTGAGCACGAAGAGTGGATTTCGAGTAGTGTAAGTATATGCTATTGATTGTTTGAAATCAAAGTGGATGCTGTGGAAAACCGTCAACGACATAGATACCATGTACAAAATCCAACTTGTTTCTTTTGTCAATGGCAAAAAGATGCATTATGCAAACACACCTGGTAGGTGCAGAGTACACAAACTCATAATGGTGGACACCGCATGAAAATAAGGCAAACCATAACGCCGGGCCAAGAGTACCACATGAAAATTCCATTTTCAAGGGCTGTGAATCCTTTTAATAGGGAGCGAGTAAATTCCAACAGGCCCCAACACCAATCCTTAGGCTCAGAGTTCTTACTACAGCCCACAAATTTACCATGTCAGTTTCTATCTTAATAATGGAGTCTTCTTTTATCTTCATCAACAACTATCGGGTAACATATGACTATAGGCATACACAATAATGCTAGAGTAACATAAGATCCATAAATAAAACAACAATATAGATTCGAAAAGCTAGTGTACAAACCAGCTATCTTCGTGCCTCCATAGTATAAGTTAGTGGCCTCTACTTCAGGGTATACGTTGTCTCCAAAAACATTTTTGCAAAGATCTAAATGGTATCTGCATATACAACCATTAGAATAATTAGAAGTAGACTTGCAGGATTTTAGACACTACCTAGCCATCGATATACTGAATCAGTGGAAATATAGAAGGCATACGAAGGAACACATATAGAAGCCTATGTCGTTTAAGTGGGGAAAGGCACCTTGTGTCAACTTTAGAAGATCGAATGCTATCATTTGATGGAGCCACCTGGAAATACGCAACTTCACTGCAAACTTGGAACCACCACAGCCTATCAGAACTATCTTCATCAACAGTGGTGTTTTTCAAGTGTTCTTGGTTATAGGTTTTGACATCAACACCAAATTTTCCAACGTAAAAGTCTTTGACATATGAAGCATAGGCACCCTGCATAAAGAATTTCGCTCAAAGAGCATTAAGTTACACCTCAGAAAAATACTAGAACAATAGAAAGTGAAAGGATAATTTGGTGTAAGAGTGAAAGGATAATTTGATTGATGGTATTCATTCAACCAATCTCATTTGATTCAAGATTAAAGTACGGTTTGTACTAGCCCAAGTTTTCATTATGTAGCTAATTGAAAGGCATGCCATTGCTTGATGCTGAACATAGATTCAACAACAAGTTACAGGAAACCAGTTGAAACGATATGTAAAATTCTTCACAAGGTTTGGTGACATAAAGAAGAGAGAAATAGATAACACCCAACAGCCAATACATCAAAAGATACAAACAAAAACAGAAGAGAGCATACCAACAAATCTTGACCAGCCTTCTTCGCTTCAACCAAAGGAGGGCACAATTTATCTGGATTTCCATATTGAAACTGAAAGGTTTTGAAAATAGTTAACCACTGACAAATCACATAGTTCATGGAAGCATGGAACTAATAAGCAGTTGATAATTCCTACCGCAATAACTGCAGCATCAGCCAGAAAATACAGGAAGTCGCCATCAATTGTCAGCTAAAAGAAAATCAAAAGCAGAACGTGAGATGGGGGTCATCAGCAGCCAAGCCTTAGCAAAGAAGACAAAGACAATTTGACATGTATATGATTCTTTTATTGCCATCACTAATCAACTTAACAATCATCATACCTCATCTGCACCAAAGAATGACTTTAATGCCTTATCATTAGCCTTTAATCGTCCTTCAACAAGCTGTGTAACTTCTTGTAATGCCGCTTTACATTCTGGGCCAGCTGAGACACCAATCTACAGTACAATATCGTAATTAGAAAAACATGCATTTTTCCAGCGAACTGCCTTGTGAAAGACAATTTCAACAAGAAATTATGAAAAGGTAAGCATTGAAAAACTAGTACAGAACAACCACCTGCTGATCAAACTCTGCGAAATCCTGAACAGCAAGGACAACAGCAGAACTTGCAAGACTTCCACACGTCAAATGAGGAAATTTCAGCCGGAACCAAGCACTAAGAGCTCCAGAGTAGGAGCCACCAAACACAAACCAGGGATTATCACCATTAGACCGCTTCAGCTTCTGGTTCAAGGATTCCTAAAAAAAATAAAACTCAACATTTAATGTTTCTAACAATACAGAGAGCTAATGGTAAATTAAAAGCTATACTAGAGGGAGGGGACACAAGCTCCCAATACAGTCATTGTAAATGAGTTCTTCTGACAGGAACTATAGAGAGCACCATTAACGCTCAGGCACCTAAATCATTAGTGCTCTTAAGCGAAAACTGGGACAATAGATCATCTATGCTCTGAGGAAATCATGAATCAAACTTTAGATATTTTCTACTCCACAAGGTACGAACGACCAGCCCCAACACATGCTATCTCAATATATTGTGGGCAACAAACCCAACCTGTCTCTGATTAAGTCAGAGCCCTCCTAGCCCAACCAGTTGGCTAACTGCTGTAGCCCAACCCGATCCCACAATCTGAAGCATGGGAGCTATTTGCACTAAATGCTAGACTTTATTCTATGTCCAATGACAACAGACAAGACAGCCAAAATATATAAACAATTAAACATTAGAAGAACTACAATGCAAAACACAAGATCGCACCTGATAATATTGACGAAAAGCTGCTAAATCAAAGAGTGCCTGCTTGGATGAAAGATATTTAAGATTTTCAGTAGTGTGTGATTTAAACGGGGAGCTCTTTCCGTAGAAGCGATGTTCTGGGGAAACAATAGTTGCACCAAACTTCTTAGCTAAAACCTGTAGTTGACAATAGATGGAAGTGAAATTATAACAGATTCGCTGCGAAAAGTAGCTGAAGACAGAGTTTGATGCTTCATGCAGATATATATACTTGTTCCAAAAGAATCACAATGGTAATATAGTCCAGGATCATGGAGATGAAATGATACCATGCAGCAGCATAAAAAGAAATGAAAAAATTACACCAAGGATGTTTCAACTCACACTTAAATAGTCATTGACTATTCCCCTGCATGCAGATTCACCACAAATTTGCAAAAATATTGGTCCATCAGGGGATCTGAAATGGTCAGAAAATTCATAATATCGTTGCTGAAATTTCCGATGGTCCTGCAAGTAGCAATGTCAAAGAAGGTTAACAGCAATCTACGACAGCTTGAATGCAGAGTTTTAAAAAAAGGGCCAGCATCAAGAATACTAGCATCTAACTTCTCACTTCCCAGCGTGCATGTAGTGACTTATTGACTTAAACTACGAGAATTAGATAATAAAAAACTAATCAACACTCAAACTAAAGTCAATGGTTTAGATTAATCCAAGACTACCAGCATTAGATCTCAAAGACATAGAGACTGGATCACGAGAATTCCAACCCCACACCACGCCCAATTAATCCTTTATTACTTCTGAGTCGTACTCGTACAAGGTACAAGTGCTACAAATTGAGAAATGTACCCTAGTTAGCCAGGTCTCATCCTCCAATGAGCTTAAAAAACCCGAAACCCCCACCTCACTCAGCTTTTATTATATCCTCTTGTAAGCAAAAACCCCTAATTCAGGATTTCGACCTTCTGGTTCGCATAATTTATGATTCCATCTTTCGACTACAACAACCAAAAGATGAAATTATAATGATGGGCAATTGCCCAGGGAACAATCATATCATCATAACCATTTGTTAAGCCGCCACAACATGTCAACCATCAACTTAGGCTTTTGGCTCGAATGGTTCTTTCGCGTGATACATAAGATACAATGACCTGAGTTCAAATTGAACTAAGAAGGCAACCCCAACCGGCAATCAAGCGATGATACCTAAACTGTGACGCTTACGCTTCTGGTTGAACTGGTTCTTTCACACCCAAAAGTGATTCAACTATAGCAACCCCAAATTGTTGAACAAAACACAAAAATAATCAAAAAGATCTAAACTTTATCGTAAATCTGAAGCTTTAGCACAATATTATTGATCACCAACACAATCAAACTACCCAAAATCATCAAAATTCAGATATAAGTACCCAGAAACATGATCATTTCTAATCATCCCAATAACAAAATCATCATCATAACAACAATAAGGTAACAAAGATTGAAACTTTACAGTAAAAACTTCAAGAAGAAGTTAAGATCAAGAACATACATAAGCGGAGAAGTGATCTACAGTCTGATTGAACCAGTGTTCTTCAGTGGTAAGGTATCTATTGCTTTTGTGGAGCAGACGAGAGGTGAGGTAAGCAGAGGAGAGAGAAAATTGGGCAATGAAGAATACTACTATAAATAGTAACTTGATGAAGAAAGGCATCACCATGGCTGCTTCTACCCAGTTTCTTTCTTTGTTTTGTTGTGTTTTCAAGTGTTTGACAAGAATAAGGTTCCCAGTTCGCTAGTAAATGGTTTTACCTACTTGCGTTTGTTAAAAGACTTCATGCTGAAGGAATATTCTTAAGGTCATGTGCGATTCAACTTATTCAACAGTGTTTTCAAATCAAATCAAATTTATTCAAATTAAATTAAATCAGATCAGTTTTATTTAAATCAAATCAAATCAAATCAGAATTATCCAAATGACAATCAATGAATCTAGTCTATTTTTAGTTATTAATTCGTCTAATTGCAGTTAATTTAT
>JBBYHQ010000002.1:26235622-26252820 GCA_038382645.1 Spergularia azorica
ATTTACTCTTTGGTTACCACAAAAATACCTATATTTAATTAATATTATTTCGATTAATAATATTTAATTGCTTAAACACTCTAAAAACAATCGGTCGTTGTGGAAGCTTAAAAAAAGCCTCCTTTAGTAATATATAAGGATTATGATCCTCCTTGTATATATCTATTTTCGTGCTAGTGATAATACTCCCAAATTATATTAGAGCAATTGTTTTCGTGATGCGGGTTCATCTGAAAATTTGCGTATAACATGAACATAGGTCGCACTAGTAGATCAATTAGTAGAAAAACTGACCTTAAAAGTGATGTTTTTGGCAACAAAATATGGAGAATTGACAGCAAAAGTTGCAGAGGCATAAGTCCCTAATAATTGCCCACCGTGTCCTGAAGACTTGTCCGCAGTGTCATCCCACTCAATTATAGTGTCATCCGCCCCTGCGCCTTTGAGTGTTATATAAGCCATTGTTGCAGGTATCTCCACTTTCTCCCTGTAGACAGTCAATAGCGCGATTTTAACATAAACTAAGCTGAAGCGATAATAATATAAGGGTCTGTCCGGTAAAAGTAGTTGTGACAGGTGGGGTTTTACTAACCTGTATGTGCCACGACCAATGGAAATGACCACCCGGCACCAGTTATTAGCCGGGAGTGAATTGATTGCGGCCTGAACACTCGAAAAATGGTTTTTATTAGATGATTTTTTCGGGTTTGAGCAGACTTTGATGGTTTTGCAAGGCTTTAGCTTGGTCTTTGTTTTCTGTTTCTGTGCTTTCCAAGTGTGCTTATGGTACCTAGACCCAATGTAGTTAACCCAATCAAGATAACCCTTTTCGACTAGGCTCGACTCGTTCCCCGATGATTTCAGGCTAGCCTGAGCTACTACTGAAGAGCATATGCATTGTAGAAATGAGATTAGTATCACTAGTTTTACTACAATGTTTGAGTTTTTGGACACCATTTTCACTCAAAAAGAGTTAGTGAGTTGGCAGTACTCTTAAGTGTGTTTTAGAAGATACTACTATATATGTGCCTCAATAAGAACGTATAAGAGGGAATTAGATCTTTGGAAGTTTGTCTAAATTTATTATATAGTGTACAAAAAGAAGAAGAGCAGGGCAATAATATAACACAAGTTGTGTGGAAAACTGGAAATGGACCTACGAAATATTGACTTTCAGAAGATTAGTAGAGGTTTTCATCTCGTGGCTTCAAAAAAGTTAAGAACATGGTGTCTAATCTTTGTTACTTTTCACCATACAAAACACCAAAAGTGAGTCACGGTTTGATACTGTTCCGAATCTAGATCATGACTCATGGCAATTGGCAAATCGTAAGTACTCGCAAAGTTTAGGGGCGAGTTTAAAGGGTACTTTGAGAACGTGATTTGCATATAAGTTATAGAGTAAAATGTTTTAAAAATATATAAACATGGTCTAACAAGTTTCAGAAGAACAGTCGAAAAGACTACCTAATTTGACACAAATGAATTTGCCTCTGAAACACGTTTATAACATCTTTATATTGTTTCAACTCGCAAACATACATTCGTTATGATCTTGTTCTGTTCATCCTAGAAACACGATAAATTTAGCTTAACAATTCAGCTAAACTTCAGATAGGCTAGAAACTTCGGCCGATCAAAACCTGCTCTGTAGCTGATTAAGTTATTATTGACAAAGTCACTTCTTATAATTATTCCTCTAAAACTCCTGTGATTCTGGAGTTGCTCCACTAATTACATAATAAATTAATTAACTACATAATTGATGTGCATGACAGTTCAAAAGTGGATTAATTTGTTAATGCATATAGCTTCATGTGATATGAGAAATATTTACCACTTTACAATTTAGTAGTAAATGTATAATATACGCTCCTCAATGATCATATGGGGTAAATGGGGAGAATCCCAAAGCGAAAATTGTCATTTTGCTAGAAACTCACATGTGATACCTTAGCTTTCAGGAGATATGTCATGTGTGGTTGTGGCTAGCAACAACTGTGGGTGAGAGCCGATACCAAACGAACAATACAATACGATATGATATGATATGGTATGATTATTCGACAACGATCACAGCTATGCATACGAAGCATGTAACCCCTTTTAATGCCATTTGATTTGCTTAGTGTATTGTGTAAGCTACTAGTAAGTAGTAACAGTACATTGTTATGGGGGACAACGAGAAAGAATAACTGAAATGTGGTCATTTTTCTTGTAGCTCTAGTATTAGATATTTCAATTTAGAAGTTCTTTTTTTTTATCAACAATTTAGAAGTTAATGATGCAGGATTTTCAAGATGTATGGCAATTATTTGCCCACATTGGTCATACAATATGATTATAGTGGAAAGTAACCGCTTTTTGGTGTTGTAAAGAGTGAATATGCCTGTTTTTGGCCAAGTTTCGATTGTTTAGTTTGTATGGGTGTGTCGATGTTCGTCTTAAATTGGTTATTCCGCTTTAGTGTTCTTACCATATTAAAGAAATTGGATTTCAAAGTATTGGGAAAGAGAATGGAAGAATACCTAAACTTTAGATCAAACCAAGTACTAGTAGTAGTATCATTGTGCTCTGGTTTCACATAACATATGAATTCCATAGGTTTATCTGCATACATTATCACCAATCCGTTGTAGTCTAGTTGGTTAGGATACTCGGCTCTCACCCGAGAGACCCGGGTTCAAGTCCCGGCAACGGAATTTTTTTTATCTTTTTTCATTTTTTTGTACTTTTTTCTTTTGGCCATTTAGATTGTGGAGGTTACGTAATCCTTTTCGCATTTGAAACAAATATATTGAAACTAAAATAATAATGATACAGTTAAGGTCGAGTTTGCACTTTCAAATTCTCAAAACAAGTCATATATATCCATGATTCCAATCTCAGATTCATGTTTTGAAGATTCAGCTCATTGTTAGGTGCGCAACACAGGTCGAGTCTTAATGTAGTCGATGCAAAAAATAAAGACTCTCAGGGAAAAAAAAGGCAAACATAATTTCAAAGGTTGAAAGATCAACTAACCAAAGAACACGGATCAGATTTAGATGTTGTCGATTGTAAAATGTAAAACGATAGCATGACGAAGGCGATCAATAATTCTTCCACAGGTTGAAAGATCAACCAAATACACACATTTAAAAAAAAAAAAAAAAAAAGTACCAAAAAAATTCCGTTGCCGGAACTTGAACCCGGGTCTCTCGTGTGAGAGCCGAGTATCCTAACCAACTAGACTACAACGGATTACTGTATTTGATAACTTTTAATTTAATATTATTATTAACAAATATTTTTCCGTTTATTTTTCGTGTATTTTTTCACTCTGAGCTGCTATGTCTTTCTATCCGTTGCGCTTCTTGCAGAAGCTACTGACTACTGAGCGAGCAACCCCCCTTCCCCCAAACAAAAATAAAAATTGAAGAAGAAATTGGGAAGTTATTATTGTTCTGAACACTTCATATAATCAGCAGATTGCAGTATTTCCAGGTTATTTTTCGAATTTTATGTTTATTATGATTAAATTTTATGTATAAACCCCCATTTTGCCCTAGTTTTCGTTTATATTTTTCATGTGAAAATTTGGTCCGTTTTAGGCTGCTAATTGTATAATCCATGCTAAAAATTTCCATTCTTTAGTGGGTCAATCCTAGAATTTTGTGGGTTTTTGCGAAAAGAGGGGTTTTCCATGTTGCGTATTACCTGTTTGATGAAATGCGTCAATGAAAAGGGGGAATTAAATTTTAATTGTAAATGTTTATGGAGACCAGTTATTGTCACTGTTGATTGTTTAAACTTGTGGCTTGTTGAGAAAGATTCAAACTTTGAAGTGTACATGATCCGATTTTGGGATCCAATGCCAACAAGTTTCAGTTTTGTTGAGTAATCTGTGGTACATTGTGATGCGTAGCAGGTTTTGAGAAGGTGGTTAAGGTGTTGTTAGCAAAGTTCGTCGACTGGTGTCGTGTAGAAAATTCGGAGAGATGTCTGTTACCGGTGTAGCTGGTACTTTCTCGGCTTGTAATATTCATCTGCCTCCTCGAGGGCCGAGAGTGTCAAATGGACGAGTTTCTGCCACTACGATTGTTGGAATGCCTAAAAGCGGAAGATTTGTCAAGGATGAGAGGTATTTGTTGATCATCATGTTCATGTTTGGATGCATGTAGCAAGGCAAATGACTGTGATTGAATGTGCTTGACTTGTGTCTTTTGCAGAAGTTGTATTGCGTTGAATGTGAACAAACGATGCCAAAGACGGACTAACTTGGTCAAGTGTGCTATGGATGCTTCGTTTGGTGATGCTAGGAATAACCAACCCGGTAATGCTTGTGCCTTGCAGCTTGTCTTATGGTTGAACCCGTGACAAGACTTTTCTTTCTTGCCGTGATAGTTACGATTTTCTTAAAAGAATAGGTGTTTGGAAGTTTATTGATTACTATTGTGTCTTGTGCTGGACATATGAAAGATACTATAGTGTTGTTTTTAATCTATGCACGGTACTTTGGCCAGGATGCAGTATATCGTCATTTTACAGTTTCGGGAAAATGCCACCTGCAACTTATGTTTTGTCAAAAAAAAAGGGTTACCTTGTTGCCAGTTGATATTAGCACCCTTCTCTTTCCAACTTCCAGGTATAGGGACTTTTTCATAACTTTGAGTCTGGACATCCCAAAGCCACCCCAGCTGTTTTACAGAATTTTGTCTTATTTCATGTTGCTTTGCCATTAATCCCTTATAGCTCGGAGTACGATCCTATTTTACGACTTTTTGTTATTGTACATGATAAACCTAGCTGTGGACTTGTAAAATGTTTGACTGGAACCATGACGATCGCAGCTAGTATGACTTTGGGATTAAATTTTAATCATAGGACATGGTGTGTCTAATTCTCTAGATGGGAGCTGATGAAAATGGGACACTGCTGGGCCTGTTGCATTTGTATCTCTATATAATAATTCAGCTTTTAAATGCTGTTCTGGCTTTGGAATGAGAGTCTTAGACATGGTCAAAAGATGCCTTCACTACAAATTTAGTCACTAAAGAAAATTGTAGATTATCCTAACTTCCTGATTTATTTTGGTCTGCTATCTTAATCTTTGCCTTACCCTGTTTCTTGGTGTAAAGTCCTTAGTCACCGCCGTGATGTTAAATTCTTGTATGAACTTTGCTTAGGCTCTTTATCCTAGCTTACTGTCTCCATTTTGTTTCTTAAAATTGTAGATGTCTTTCCTAGGATCAACATTAAAGATCCTTACAAAAGGCTCGGCGTTAGCAGTGAGGCCTCAGAGCAAGAAATTAATGCTGCCAGGAGCTTTCTGTTACAAAGATATGCGGCTCACCAACCAAGTGCTGATGCTATTGAAGCAGCTCATAACAAAATAATTATGCAGCAGTTGAATGAGAGAAGGCGGCCCAAGCTTCACATCAAAAAGAAAGTGAGAGATGTGACACAGTCCCGTTATGTGCAGGCAGTCATGAACAGGTTCCGGACTCCTGCAGACACCAAATTCATTGTGAAGACATCTGTTGCATTCTTAGTGCTTGGAGTCTTGACTGTACTCTTTCCCACCGAAGAAGGCCCTACCCTTCAGGTTGCCATTTCTCTAGTGGCGACGATATATTTCATTCATAGCAGGTTGAAAAGCAAACTACGTCCCTTTCTTTATGGGTATGTACTTTATGATCCCAGATTTATTCATTGTCTTTATTTTTTCATTCATGGTCTTTTGCTAACAATGTCTCTCTGGCTTTTCATTCAGTTTGTAGTATGTGGACCACATAAATCTTTCACCATGTTGATTGAGTTGTTGAGTCATTTTAGTATTTGGTTGGCATCAATATTCTACTCCATCCTTTATTTTCTTCTTCTGGAGAACTGTATATCACTCATGAAACATGCTTATAATGCTGCAGGGCTGGAGCGTTTATTTTCTCATGGCTCGTGAGCACCTTTTTGATGGTATCTATCATTCCTCCTATTCCACTGCTAAAAGGATTCAGGAGTTTCGAAGTGATGAGCTCATTGATAAGCTATGTGCTGCTCTGGGTGGCTTCTACATATTTGAAATAGGACATCTGCCATATCCAAGATTTTGCAGGTTGTTATCGAGTATGCCATTTTTTTTTCTCTCCATAGAATGCGTGCAGGATTTGAGATTTGTAACACCAAAGCTGCTTAAGTAGATAAATTTTGGAATTAGTAGAGAAACTATATGCTCGGAAGAATTTTACTGTGCAAATGGCCGTACTACCCTTAGCAACTAGATTTTTATTTACTTGTGTATTGGTTAATGGCAAAATTCCGAATGTTTCTTCTTTGAGGATTATGCTTTTGTATTTCCTTTGGCTTGTTCCCTCAGCAAGTACTACTGAATCACATTCTGGGTTTCTGGGTGAAGCTGCCAGCCTTATCAATTACTTGCTTGAACTGACTAATTTTAGCTAGTTACTGCTTTGTATCCTGCACAGAATTCTACCCATAAACCGCTCTGTATTGGTTCATATCATTGCATATCCTCTGACTATGTAGCTTTTACGAGCCGTGTCCTTTTTTTTTCTTGAGAGATACAACATCATCAGCTGCACCGAAGTGTTCACTGATTGCGTTTGTCAGTGTTATTAATTCTGTGACAGGGATCAAAATGTGCTTGTTTGTGTTATTTTTCCTGTAAGATCTTTGATCTTTCTGAGGAATTTTCTTGTATAGACTAGTTTAGGAATGAAGACGTTAGGACATTATGTTTCAACTTTGGCTGCTAGTTGAGGAATTGATTGGTGTAGTGGACTAGTGGTGTTCCTTTTAGGAAGGAAGACAATGTTCAGAAAGCTTCTGATCATCTGATGTGAGAAGTATGATAGATGTCTTAGATATTTCAAGGCAAACTGGACGAACACAATTATTTGTGGTGGCTATGTGTCTGAGAGAAGCTGAGGTACAGGTTGGTTTTACGATGAAAAGTTCTGATATGGAAGGTGAAAGCCTCAGCTACCTCAACTGATTGAGATGGGTTATGTTCATTGATTCACATATGTGCAATACTGTTCTTAATTAGGCAGGTTCTATTGTTGCTGAGGTGAAACATTGAAAATCGTAACGTAGAATTCATTTACGAGACTGAAAACCACGACACTCGGGATAATCCGTGAAATCCAATTCTGAAAGTGCAAAAATCATTTTTTTTTTCCATAGACGATATATTAGTGTAAAAAAAAAAAATATTGATGATCGATGATTCGACATTCGAGAAAGAAGGATGCACAGGAGGAAAAAAAAAATAATAGGATGAAAAAAATAAAATCCCCAAAAACTCAAAAAGTAGAGAAAATGCCAAGTCAGAAATGGTGGGAAAAGATCATCCAAGGTGTGAAGCTGTGATTGGCTGAAGTATAGTAGCCTCAAAGGAGATATATCATGCTGGCAAAGTGGGAGAGTAAGGAACTATAAATTGGAATGCTGTGGTAGAGAAGCAGGCAGGAGAGAGACTGAGACTGAGAGTAAGATAAGGCATTCTGTACAGTGTAAAGCTGTGTAACATTTAACTGTACAAAAAAAAAAAAATCTAATGGCAACTGCATCAGCTTCTCTCCTGAAGACATCCCCAACTAAGTTGGACAAGTCCGACTGGGTTAAGGGTCAGTCCCTTCGCCAGGTTTCTTCGGTGTCTGTCGCCAAGTGCACTGCCTCGTCGTCGTTCTCCATTAAAGCTAGCTATGCTGATGAGCTTGTCAAAACCGCGGTATGTCTTATTTTGATCTTAATCTTGCTCATAACCATCATATGTTACATATGCATATGTGCAACCTATCATACGTTTTCATGTTAGTGATTCAAGGGTTCATGAATCATAACGTTTTTTACTTTACTAGACTATATATGTTTACTAAATTACTAGTGTGTTATGCTTATGCATGAGGGTCAACAGTGCATATGGTGATCTTTGGCTTTCTTGTTAGACGTGTTCTCGGTTTCTCGATCAGGCTTGTATAAGGTTGTGTTTACCTTAACTGATCAGTAACTAGTAGAAATGCTATAGGTTCCGAAAACAAGTCATGGGTAAGACCGTCCTCATTGTTAAGACTGTTATAGGGTACGGCGAGGTGAATATTGACACTGGTTTATATCTATTAGATCATCAGAAGATTGAAAATTGAAATTTTCCTTCCCTAGTTCCCTGTTTAAATGAGTGTGGACTGCTGAAAAACTGAAAAATTTGTATGATAACCGGCGTTCTTTCCTGTGTAATCTAGTTGATTACTAGAAATCTAGAATGAACTGGAATCTGAGTACTTCTGTTTTGTGGACGTGTTCTGCAGAAAACAATTGCATCACCAGGCCGTGGAATCCTGGCCATGGATGAGTCCAATGCCACCTGTGGGAAGCGTCTTGCTTCAATCGGACTAGAAAACACTGAAGCCAATCGCCAGGCATACAGAACCCTGCTGGTTTCAGCCCCCGGACTTGGTCAGTACATCTCTGGAGCAATCCTTTTCGAGGAGACTCTTTACCAATCCACCACTGAGGGCAAAAAGATGGTTGATGTTCTTGTTGAGCAGAACATTGTGCCTGGAATCAAGGTGGACAAGGTAAAAAGCGCACCTGATGCAAAAATATTTGTAAAACTCAATTACCTAAGTTGGCGATTCTGAATAATGCTGGGAGTTGAAATGATAAATGTCTTGCAGGGTTTGGTTCCATTGGCTGGGTCAAACGATGAGTCATGGTGCCAAGGTCTTGATGGGCTAGCTTCCCGCTCTGCTGCTTACTACCAGCAGGGTGCGCGTTTTGCCAAATGGTAGAGTAGTGGATTGCCTGTCTGAACTTCTGATGGAAACAAACCCCGTTTGGGATGTCGTCTGACCAACTTGTAATGCTGTTTTTCATGTAGGCGTACAGTTGTTAGCATTCCTAACGGGCCATCTGCACTGGCTGTGAAGGAAGCTGCTTGGGGTCTTGCCCGTTATGCTGCTATTTCTCAGGTAATCTTACAGTTACTGTTTGTATCATGGTAATAGCAGTCTTACCTTTGAACTGTCAAGCATGCTTTTCAATCTCGCTCTAAAGTTGGTTTGTGGATTGTGCAGGACAACGGATTGGTACCAATCGTGGAGCCAGAAATTATGTTGGATGGAGAACATGGGATTGACAGGACATTTGAGGTAGCAAAAAGCGTGTGGGCAGAGGTTTTCTTCTACCTGGCTCAGAACAATGTCATGTTTGAAGGTATTCTCCTGAAGCCTAGCATGGTTACTCCTGGTGCTGAGTACAAGGAACGCGCTACTCCTGAACAGGTTGCTAGTTACACCCTCAATCTTCTGCGCCAGCGGATTCCTCCGGCTGTTCCTGGAATTATGGCAAGTACCCCGCAACTCTAGTCAAACTACTGTCACTAAATGTACAGGTAGAATACAACTAACTCACTGTAATGCTTGTATTTCCTGTGCTGCAGTTCTTGTCCGGTGGACAATCTGAAGTGGAAGCAACCCTCAACTTGAACGCCATGAACCAAGCACCAAACCCGTGGCACGTATCATTCTCCTACGCAAGAGCTCTCCAGAACACCTGCCTTAAGACATGGGGTGGAAGGGCTGAGAATGTTCAGGCCGCTCAAGAGACCTTGCTAATCCGTGCAAAGGCTAACTCCACTGCTCAGCTCGGAAAGTACACTGGCGAGGGAGAGTCTGACGAAGCCAAGCAAGGAATGTTTGTCAAGGGCTACACATACTAAGCTCAGCTTTAAAACAAGATTTGTATATGATGTTTGGGGAAAAGAGTGATTGTGAAGTTAGTCATACAAAAGTCTGAAAAACAAGCTCTTTTTCACCTCTGTACTTACAGTTCATGATTTATGTTCAGATTCTCGGCAAATGTTGTATTTTACCCCTTCTGTACTATCTCCTATCTTTTGACCATGGTTTACTCCATGATTTTATGTAATGAAGCTACATTCAATCTTAGAAAGTTTGGTACCATTTACATTTTTGAACATTTTGGTATCAGCCCCAAGCCTCCGCTTGAATACATGAGAATCGAACCCAAAACCTTTCGGTTTGAAGGCACCAAGTTTCCTCCCCATTCTCAATTCTTCTTCTTGAATACAGAGGGCTAGGTCGAATTACACTCAAAGCTCATAGCTAGAATATATATTGAATTGATCTAAAAGAATGTACTTTCAAGTAATGTCGCGATTAAATCTCCAGATGATCATATACCTTTTAAGCCTCAAACATACATTCTGAGATTCGTATGAGTAATCTATCAGTCACCTAAAAGAGAATTATTCGATTACAGTTACATACGCTCTTTTCTGACGATAGTGGAACACACCTAGACACTAGAGTTTTGATGTACAATAGGACAGATAAAGCAGTAACTGTACACGGCTGAAGATGCAGGAACACAGGAAACTAGTTCTGAGGCAGGAAGAAATGGACTTTTGCAGTAAGTATGGCCAACTTTAAGAGGAACTTGACATCTGAATTTACATAGCGCTCCAGAATCCATCAACATCCTGACACTCGGATAACCACAAATCTATGTGCTCTGTTATTTGTTGTCGGACTTTGTTGACAGCATCAGGAGAGCTGCAACCTTTAGAGTCGCCTGAGTCAAAGAATAAGACTGTTTAGCTGATCAAAACAATTGGAAGTTGGTGGGTGGGGGTTGCTTCTAGTAAGAAACGTTACCTCTAAAAACGAGGCCCTAGTAAGAGCAGTTTCCTATAACTACTTTCCTATCAAGTGACAAAGTCTTCTCAGTCATATTAGAGCGCTATCATGCTCTCCGGCAATAATCTTATGTCTGCCTTTAAAGTCTCAGTGGGATTAAAGATAGGCAGATAAACAGTGCCCAAGTGCCTTCTCTAAAATGTGACGACATCTCATCCTTCAGAAGGTTAACATCATTATTATTTTAACTTTCGACTAAACCCCAGATAATCTGATCTGAGATAATGACAGAATTTCACGAGAAGACTGTCTTGTAGCACTTAACAAAGGTAACACGCTAGCATATACATACCTTCAATACTCAATGGTGATTGAGGGCAACCGCGCACGTCAGTGCAATGATCACAGTTTTGACATGTGATAATATAAGAAGGCACTGCAGATTTCAGAAAAGATTGTATCAGAAGAGAGAAGTTAGAACAAGCGCAGAAACACACAAAAAGAAAAGAAAAGTAAAGGAAACCAATGCCCACATCATGATGTCTAAAGTTCTAAACCTTTAACCAATGACCTCGAAAGCCAAGTTAAAATGAAACCAGGACATCGCAAGGACAATGGAACTTAATCCACTATTTATACAGAAGAAGATACTCACTGCCTAAGGATGAAATCTGTTTTGATGCATGTCGCCATGGGTCTTGTGAGCCATTTGCAAACACTATTTTCGAACCTGTCAAGACAAACCGGAGTAACAAAATAAGCAAACTACCAAATAAGTAACCTCCTGTTTATCTAAAGTGGGCACTCTAGATTATACATTGCTTCCACAACTGTCAGGGTCTATGGAAGAGTCAACTAGCAGCAGTGGACGTTGGCCTGAGCAGCTCACCCATCCCCTCCTCAGACCTCATGAAGGTGTATTTCACACACTGTACATCATCTGTGCTTGGGATGATAGTGAACTAGATTATACTGCAGCTAGGAGGTAAGGGGATCAAAACTCGGCTCCTACGTGTATAGTCAGTTCTATCTAGATAATTGAGTCTTCTTTTATCTTCAGCAACAATTACCAGGTAACACATGACTATTGGCATACACAATAATATTAGAGTAACATAAGATCCATAAAACATAGCAGCAACATAGATTTGAAAGGCTAGTGCACTTACCAGCTATCTTCGTGCCTCCATAGTATAAGTTGGTTGCCTCTACTTCAGGATATACGTTCTCTCCAAAAATATTCTTGCAAAGATCCAAATGGTATCTGCATATACAACCATAAGAATAACTAGAAGTAGACTTGCAGGTTTTTGCGACTATCTAGACGTCGATGTATTGAATGAGTGGAAATATAGAAGGCATGGACTGAACACATATAGAAGCATGCAGTTAAAGGGGGGAAAAACACCTTGTGTCAACTTTAGAAGATCGAATGCTATCATTTGCTGGAGCCACCTGGAAATATGCAACTTCACTGCAAACTTGGAACCACCACAGCCTATCAGAACTATCTTCATCAACAGTGGTGTTCTTCAAGTGTTCTTGGTTATAGGTTTTGACGCTAACACCAAATTTTCCAACATAAAAGTCTTTGACGTATGAAGCATAGGCACCCTGCATAAAGAATTCCGCTCAAAGGGCATAAGTTACACCTCAGAAAAATACTAGAACAATAGAAAGTGAAAGGAAATTTTGGTGTAGGAGTGAAGAGATAATTTGGTTGATGGTATTCATTCAACCAATCTCTTTTGATTCACGATTAAAGTACGGTTTGTACTAGCCCAAGTTTTCATAAAGTAGCTAACTGAAAGGCATGCTATAGCTTGATGCTGAACATAGATTCAACAACAATATACAAGAAACCAGTAGAAACGATATGTAAAATTCTTCATAAGGTTTGGTGGCATAAAGAAGAAAGCAATAGATAACACCTAACAGCCAATACATCATAAGATACAAACATAACGGAAGAGAGCATACCAACAAATCTTGACCAGCCTTCTTCGCTTCAACCAAAGGAGGGCACAATTTATCTGGATTTCCATATTGAAACTGAAAGGTTTCAAAAATAGTTAACAACTGACAAATCACATAGGTTCATGGAAGCATGGAACTAATAAGCAGTTGATAATTCCTACCGCTATAACTGCAGCATCAGCCAGAAAATACAGGAAGTCGCCATCAATTGTCAGCTAAAAGAAAATCAAAAGCAAAACGTGAGATGGGGGTCATCAGCAGCCAAGCCTTAAGCAAAGAAGACAAAGACAATTTGACATGTATATGATTCTTTTATTGCCATCATTAATCAACTTAACAAGTAGTACAAACATCATACCTCATCTGCATCAAAGAATGACTTCAATGCCTTATTATTAGTCTTCAATCGTCCTTCAACAAGCTGTGTAACTTCTTGTAATGCCGCTTTACATTCTGGGCCAGCTGAGACACCAATCTACAGTACAATATCATAATTAGAAATACATGCGTATTTCCAGCGTACTGCCTTGTGAAAGACAATTTCAACAAGATATTATGAAAAGGTAAGCATTGTAAAACTAGTACAGAACAACCACCTGCTGATCAAACTCTGTGAAATCCTGAACAGCAAGGACAACCGCAGAACTTGCGAGACTTCCACACGTCAAATGAGGAAACTTCAGCCGGAACCAAGCACTAAGAGCTCCAGAGTAGGAGCCACCAAACACAAACCAGGGATTATCACCATTAGACCGTTTTAGCTTCCAGTTCAAGGATTCCTAAAAAAAAATATAATTCAACATTTAATGCTTTTAACAATACAGAGAGCTCATGGTAAATTTAAAAGCTATACTAAAGGGAGGGAACACAAGCTCCCAATACAGTCATTGTAGACGAGTTCTTCTGACAGGTACTCATTAGTGATCTAAGGAAATCATGAATCAAACTTTAGATATAATCTACTCCACAAGGTACGGACGACCAGCCCCAACACATGCTATCTCAATATATTGTGGGCCACAAACCCAACCTGTCTCTGATTAAGTCACAGCCCTCCTAAATCAACCAGTTGGCTAACTGCTGTAGCCAAAACCGATCCCACATTCTGCAGCATAGGAGCTAATTATTCAACTTTTAAGTTTAAAGTTGTTGCACTAAATGCTAGACTTTATTCTATGTTCAATAACAACAGACAAGACAGCCAAAAAAATATAAACAATTAAACATTAGAAGAACTACAATGAAAAACACAAGATCGCACCTGATAATATTGACGAAAAGCTGCTAAATCGAAGAGTGCCTGCTTGGATGAAAGATATTTAAGATTTTCAGTAGTGTGTGATTTAAACGGGGAGCTCTTTCCATAGTAGCGATTGTTTCAATTTGATCTTCTGGTTTGCATAATTGATGATTCTATCTTTCGACTACAACGATCTAAAGATGAAATTATAATGCAATTGCCCATGGAACGATAATACCATCAAAACCATCTGTTAAGCCGCAACATGTCAACCATCAACTTAGGCTTTTGGCTCGAATAATTCTTTCGCGTGATGTATAAGATACAATTATCTGAGTTCAAGTCGAACTAAGAAGGCAATCCCAACCGGCATTCAAGCGATGATACCTAAACTGTGACGCTTACGCTTTTTGTTGAAATGGTTCTCTCACACCCAAAAGTGAATCAACTAAAACAACCCCGAATTATTGAACAAAACACAGAAATAACCAAAAAGATCTAAACTTTATCGTAAATCTGAAGCTTTAGCGTATTATTATCAATCACCAACACAATCAAACTCCCCAAAATAATCAAAATTCAGATATAAATACCCAGAAAAAAACATAATCATTTCTACTCATTACAATAACAAAATCATCATCATAACAACTATAAGGTAACAAATATTGAAACTTTACAGTAAAAACTTCAGGAAGAAGTAAGATCAAACACATACATAAGCGGAGAAGTGATCTACAGTCTGATTGAACCAGTGTTCTTCAGTGGTCAGATATCTGTTGCTTTTGTGGAGCAGACGAGAGGTGAGGTAAGCACAGGAGAGAAAATTGGGCAATGAAGAATACTACTAAAAATAGTAGCTTGAAGAAGAAAGGCATCACCATGGCTGGCTGATTCTCTCTCTCTTTGTTGTTGCGTTTTCAAGTGTTTGACAAGAATAAGGTTCCTAGTTTGGTAGTAGTATAGAAGAAGACGGTTTATCTAATTGCGTTTGTTAAAAGACTTCATGTCGAAGGAATACTCTCAAAGTAAACAGTTTGGTTCAAATCTTCTCGAAGCAGTTTGGACTTTGGATCATCTGTCCCATTAATGTGTCTCTCGATAATTTCAGTAACGATGGTGGATGCAAAGAAGGCGGGTCATGAGGTGAGGCGTAAATTAGTTGTTGTTTTTGTTGGTGCAAAATGGCAGTGTAAATGGAACGGGGGATATGAGTCAATCGCGTGACAGATGATCTAAATTATACTCGAAGTCGAAGGCAAACGAGAAAAATAACTGGAATTCGTGTACCCATTTTTCAGATTCGAATCCACAATCCGGTGGAAAATTTTAAATTGAAGATTGTTCGACCATATATCAAGTCCAAAGTGATTGTCCTTTAAACTGTTTGTTAAAAAAGGCCAAATCATTAAGACTCATGACTTGAAAATCAAGGTTTGTTCTTTTTTCTCAACCTTTCGGTTTATTCTAGATTCGAGCCACGTAGAATCATAGAGTCAATAGTTAAGCTTAATCCTGTACCAACGTGGAAACATAAGTAAAATTCTTGAATTGCAAGGTGTCTTATGTCGAGGTATTAGGTATACATCACAACTTCAGATGAAAAACTCAAGCAGTCAAAGAGAACCTAACCCAGAGCACTGACAGAAAGATAGATGATTTTCGACATGCATACGCTTGAGTTACACAACCTACAGGCTACAGCATCCTACATCAGTATATCGTTCCAATGGGAAACCTGGATCCGGAAAATCACAGCACATATAATTTACTTCTCGACCATTTCAAGACATCACTCAGCTACAAAGAAATCCAAACAGCTTCAAACTTTACCACAACCGTCAGTTCCAGAGTCAGAGAGTAACATGCAGCGGGTGAACCCTGCCTTCTTATTCCATCATTCTTTCTATAATGACAGCCCAAGCTTTAGACACCATAAATAGACCCCGTTGAATAGATCAAGGCTGCAAAGAGCAAGTGATGTCAAGACAGGAAGAGAAACACAATTTTCAGAGACAGAAAGCACACTGCAAATATGGATGAACAGACAGCATACAATCAAAGCATCACATATTAAATTCGATATCACATGGCATCATCAAACTTGTCCAAGTTGACAGCCTCCAAGAACTTTTTGTCACATAACCGTGAACGTTAGTGCATGCATGAAGAGAGCCAAATCTTTTGCCACAACACATAACATGACCCCTTGGAGCTACTCCGAAAATTTGAGTCATTTTTGTTCCGGTACCATTTTCGCTAAGATTCGAGTCACTTCGGTTTTACCAATCTTGACACCTTGTTTTAAAGTAACCAAAGGTTTTCAAAACTTTACAACGCACAATCCTTGAGCCTCCTCATTTATTAAGAGGCCTGATTTCCCTAGTTCTAAAGTTTTTTAAGCCTATTTGTCAATGCTTACGTGCGATATTTTGACAATTTTTGGAAACTACCAATGGTTTATATGCCCTAACATTTTTGCAAAAACCCATAAGATTACCTTTAGAGAGTGTTTGGGAACAAGGATTTGATTCTCAAATCCAAATTTGACACAAATCACATGTTTGGGAACTCAAGAATTTGAGAATTTGGATTTGTGTCAAATCCTTTGGAATTTGTGTCAAATCCAATTAGGCCAAAAATCTCACCTTCCCCAAACATTGAATTTATATTTGAATTCCACATTCTCAAATGATGGATTTGAAATGATTACAAATTTTCAAATTCATGTTTCCAAACGCTACCTTAGGGGCTTCCACAAAGATTTGAGCCTTATTTGTTTCGGGAACACTTTGGGCCAAAAGCCGTGTAGCCTTCGTTTTTGTCCAATTGTTGCCATGTTGGACAACATTTCCAAAGTATCTAAATATCCTTAAAACATTTCTGTAAATACCATTGGGGTGCCCTTGATGACTTTGAGGGCCGGTTCTCTCGTATGTTGGTCCTCGAAGCCCCTCATCCTCTCGTCACTTGTTAAAATGTTTTCAAAACTTTACTGCGCACAGTTTTAAGCACTGTTATTTGATAAGAGGGCCGGTTCCCCAAGGGTTGAAGCTTTTTGCGCCCAATTTTCAAACATCGCCTCATTAAGCTAACTTGCGTCTTTTTCCCATATTTTGGAACATACCAAAGGTTTTGTGCTCTAATATTTTGCCAAAACCCATAATATTACCTCTAGGAGCTTCAACAAAGATTTGAGCCTGTAAGATAATGATACTCTAATAATCGACCTCTCAATTATTAAAAATATTATGGGAATTTATAGTACATAGCATAAGCAAGTGCATCACCCCTAACCTAATGGCTAATACAATGTACCT
>JBBYHQ010000002.1:26269498-26282986 GCA_038382645.1 Spergularia azorica
CGGCTCCAGGAAGTATCTGATGACCATGGAGGACAGTCTCCTTACTTTGTCGAATTTGATCCTTACCAAGTATCTGACGATTTTGGAGGGCAAACTCCCAGCTCTTCTGGAGTTGATCAGTGTCACCTATCTGAGGAAACAGCTGAAAAACCCAACATTGACCCACACCAAAATGAGTTAAATACCAAACAGACAGACAACCATGTAGATGACGGTTGCAAGGAAGTTCAATGCATTGAGTCTGAAAATGTACAAAGAAGTCCGTTGCCACTTGAGGAAGGAACGAAGTCATTACCACTGCATCATGAGAATGATCATGAGGATGATAATGAAGATGATCAGGGGTATGATCATGAGGATGATAGGTGCGCACATGATAGGCCAGATGAAGATGAGCTGAGCAAAGCTGCTCATTCACTGGAGAACCTGAACAAACAATCTGGCAGGCTGCAAACTGATGAATTACCTGAAGTCAAGAATGTGAATTGTGTAGAGAGAAGTTCTCAATTAGAAAATATCAGCAACGCATCTCCTTCATCTGTGGAGAAGGTGAAATACGAGATGACAAGTGAAAATGCAGGAAATGAAGATTTTGTTGTCAGGCTAGAGAACATTCACAAGAAGCTTTCTGCACTGAAGTCTAGATCTGATGACGGAGCTCCTCAGATTCCTACAGGAGATATTTCCCGTGATGAAGATGAAACTCCAGTGACAGACATTAAGGTCTCAGACCACATAGATTATGCTGAAAACTACGCATCTTCTCCAGAAACAAAGGAAATAAGCAAGTCTGTCTCTGTAAGTCGACCTCAGCTTCCAGATATGCAGTTGTTTGTCATTTAGATTTTGTGTTCTTCTATTCTGAAGCTTAGGTCTCCCCATGATAATCTCCCCAAACATACCTTTCCGTTTCTTGATCTCGTGATCTAGTTTTCTTTTGATTTTCACTTCTAGGTACGCTTCCTATTTTTAATTGCCATCTCTTTCACTAATTCCATTGACCTGTTTTAGGTACGACAGACACCACAGAGAGGAAATAACTCATCAGCAAGACACATGAAAGATGTTGGCTTGAACCCTCAAGATGACTTGAATGCTAATTCACCTTGGCCCTCTGATTCTAACAGCCTCCAGAGGGAGATTGTTGATCTCTGGGATGTCTGCAACATTTCACTGGTGCATAGGACTTGCTATTTCCTGGTCTTCATAAAGGGTGACCAGCCGCAGGCAGACACTATTTACCTCGAAGTAGAACGCAGAAGACTCTCATGCATCAAGGATGCATTTTCATGGGGGAATTCAATTGACTTAGATAACCAGAAGCTCACTCCTGGCTCAAGGTAACTTAAGTTCTACGTTTCACACTCACTCCAGTCAGTAAACCTTGTAAAACTGCTTGTGTGGTTTCACGTGCTTTTGAAGGTCATATTGATGCATTATGTTCATATTTATAGCAGGCCTTAACTTATTTATGTGAGGCTACTTTAGGTAGTTAACAACCCCACATTTCTGAGTTTACGGTCTATTTTGTGTCTCATGCAATGAGGACTAAAATCGTCTTTCTTGACAAGCAGTCGAAGGACACTCCACCACGAGAGAGCGATGTTGGCAAGACTAATGAAGCGGAGGTTGTCTAGCCAAGAAAGAGTTGATCTCTACGTAAAATGGGGCATCAGTTTAGATACCAAAAGGAGGCGATCACAACTCGCTCATCTCTTATGGACCGATACCTTAGACTTGGATGACATTGAGGATAGTGCCAACATCGTGGCTAAGCTAGTTCGGTTCAGTAAGCCTCAAGTTCCAAAGGAGGTTTTCGGCCTCAACTTGATGACTAACCAATCACGGAGGAAATCATTCAGCTGGAAGTCTAAAACCTAGCCTTCGGTAGTAGAACACTTGTTCAAGGTCAATCATTAAGCTAATGTTCTAGTAGCTAACTGTTAATTGCGAACCGACTCCCGTATAACAGACATAAGTACTTAGTCTGGTCTTGTAAATTTTGTCTAAAGGCACATCTGTTGCTTAACCATCCTTTTGTTCTGGTTTTAAGAGCTTTCCAGTGCCAGCCACATATTATTTGGTCCCTGGCAAAAGTGAATGAAATGAGTGTTGTTGCAATATACTAGTATGCCTCTTTTTCTCAATTCTAAACCAAGTTTGGTCTCTTTTTGCTGCTCTCTTTCTGTTACATCACAGGTCCAGAAATGACAGTGGACGAGCGTAGTCATCGGTATCCTACCATTATGGTATGACCAGTATAAGTCTATCAGTGGAGCTAGATATCACCTGCAACTGCACTATGTTAATTAGTGGCTAATTACATGACAAATGATGCCAACCTTTTAACAATGAAGTGTGACAATTGGTGCAAACTTTAACAAAATGTGACAAATGCTATGTTTTCGAGAGGACACTTTATAAAACTCAAGTTATATCACTAACCATAAGTTGTAATCATCCCGTAAAGTTCAAGTATCTTTTGTTGCAACACTATTTGAACCGAAAATACAATGCATGCAGACCCGTCTAATGACACTTCCTTTAATCATAAAAGAAACATCTAATGTCTCAAAACATGACAAATGATGCTAAAATGTGACAATTGATGCAAAACTTGAACAAAAATGTGATAAATTGTGTGCTTTTTGAAGAGGGCAAAACTCTCCTATCCAAAACTCAAGATATATTACTTACCCATAAATTCTTGTCAGCCCAAAAGATCAGTCCATTGGTGTGAAAGATGAAATGTGAATAAAGCTTAACCTACATATCATATGGATTTATGGACTTTCCTTGTTCACGGTGGGCCCAACGTTTTCAATTAGATAAGAGTTAATGAAGTTCTGTCCAAAATTTCCCTCTTCAACTTTAAAATTTGGTTTGAATTTACAACCAAAATTTCAAAGAAAATGCATGATAATAGTATGGTACTATGTTTACTTCTTTCCGAAAGAGACCTCGATTAGGCAGTAATAATTTGACTTATCCACTACCTTTGTCAAACCATAAAGATGAAAAAAAGAAAGCCATCAAAGAAGTAGATAAAAAGGTGAAAACAAGTTAAAGTTAAAAGTACTCCGTGTACAGAATCCGAAGGGTGATATAATGCCTAGTGAACATGAAATATTCGTCATAAATTTTAATATTCAGATAAAAGGTCACGAGTTTAATTCTAGAGAATGATTTGTTCTCCTATGTTTAAGAAGTCTCATAATCTCATCCAGTGTAGATGCGAATTAAATCGAATCGTTCAACAAAGAAAATCTAAATGAGGAAGAACGTACAAGAATCATATTTGAGCTGATTCTGAGACTAGATCACCAACTAACAAACAACATACGCTCGAATCTTGGTGGGACCCTGTCCTCAGACCTTGCTGAAGCAAGTCATGTAGATCTGTGAACAAGTAGTATAGCTTTATGCAACAAGGGAAGCGAAAACTCCAACAATGGTAAATCGAAACCTAGTGCATGCATATAGATTTTTCTTTCAGAGAATGACCCATCGGTAGTTCACTACGGTAAATTTGAAAGTGTTTCTTCTTGCTTCGGGTGACTTTGTTGGATAATCAATGGTTCGAATTAATAGCGTTTTGCTGACATACTCCCAATTCAAAATATTATATCTCAAAAATTATATTAAAGTACTAGTTGATGTGAATTGAATGATTGATCTAGTCTAAAGAGTGAAGAGTTGCTCCATCATCAAGTAAATTGGATGCTCTAACGTGGCTACATAAAGGGAGTGACATAGTAGGATATGAGACGCTATAGTATAGTATAGTCGAATGAAATATATGATTGGTATAGTACAAGACAACGATGCATGTATGCGATTACACACAAAACACAATAGTTTTTTTTTTTGAGTTATAACACAATAGTTACTTGCTCACAATCTCACGTCATTTACGGTGTAGAAGAATAATCATTTGTTCTGTGGGTTTCAATCTTCTACTCTTTCTTATACTTCGTCAAGTGATGTCAATAGCTTGCTTTTCCACTAGATGGATCATTTAATCCCATTACGTAGGAGTATCTTATTTGGACATCATCCGTTCGTCAACACACCTTAACATTCAGTACAGGTAAATATTAAATATTCTCCAATGGACAAAGTAACGAAATTAGAATCATATCTCTCTGAATAAAAACGAACTAAAATGAGTAAAGTCAGTAAATATATAGTTCAAAAACTAGGTATAATAACACGATCAAATTCTCTACCCTATATCACATCCCCCTAGAAAAAAACGGAATAAATTCAGCAAAGATCTAGTTTGTTGGACTGTAAGCTCAACAATGTTTGTTTGAGAATTTTCCATCTCTAATCCAAATACCAATCTTTCTATGCTACCTCTTGATTATTTCTATTTCTATATTTTTTTTTTTAATTTATTAACCTCCGCCCTTCTATTCCATATTTCCATTATTTAATAAATTACACAATAACTGGGCTCAATGATTCATTAAATTACCTAATTTAGACCCAAAAGAAAAAGAGCCCACCCACACATAGAGACAAGGCTCCCCCTCTTCCTCCGCCATTTCCTCTCCTTTCCCTTATTTAGGAGAGAGAAACTCCCAAACTCCCCCCCCCCCAAAGATTCCCTCTCTTCTCACACACTCCCTACTACTGGTCTTAGTACACAAAACTTCTTCTACAATCTACAAACCAATATTCAAAACAAACAATGGCTTCTTAAACAAGCTTCTCATTTTCTCCTCCTCTCCTCCTAATCTCATGGCATTTCCACTTAAACACCTCCTCATTTTACTCCTCTCCCTCCTCTCCTTCTCCGCCGCCACAGAAATCAACAACAACCCAGAAATCTCCGCCCTCCTCGCCATCAAATCCGCCATATCCGACCCAAACTCCGCCCTATCCAACTGGGACCCATCCTCCTCCACCTCCCCTTGCTCTTGGCGTGGTATTTCATGCACAGCCGGCCACGTCACTGACCTCCGTCTCCCTTCCTCCGGCCTCTCCGGCCCACTCTCCCCACTCATATCCAACCTCCGTTACCTCCGCCGTATTTCCCTCCGTTCTAACTCCTTCAACGGTACGCTACCGACTTCTTTATTCTCTCTCCCCTCACTCAACACACTCTTCCTCCACTCCAACGCCTTCTCCGGCCCCATTCCCGATTCTCTCTCCAACCTCACCTCACTCGAAATCCTCACCCTTTCCCGTAACTCTCTCTCCGGCCCTATCCCGTCCCCTCTCCCTCTTAACCTCCGTTACCTCGACCTCTCGTCTAACTCCCTCTCCGGCCCCATCCCTAGTCCTCCAGACGCGTCGAGCACTAGAGATTCCCCTCCCCTTTCCCCTTCGTGGTCGACGCGTCTGGAAGTGGTGAATTTGTCCGGTAATCGACTTACCGGACAAATTCCCCCGTCCCTCTCCCTCCTCAGACAACTGAGGTTCTTGTACTTGGACGACAATGCGTTGTCCGGGACTATACCGGCCGCATTGTCGAACTGTACCCACCTCGTCCACTTCAGTGCGGACGGGAACAACCTTGCCGGGGTGCTCCCCTCGGTTATTCCGGCATTGCCGGATATTCAGGTGATTTCTTTAGCCAGGAATCAGCTTTCTGGTTCTGTTCCTTCTACTGTTTTCTGTAATGTGTCTGGTAGCGTGTTGAATACGAGTTTGAGGGTTGTTGATTTAGGGTTTAATGGGTTTGATAAATTTGGGGATTTGGGAAATGGGTGTGTTAGCATTTTGCGGGTTTTGGTACTTCAAGGGAATAAGATTAAGGGTGATTTGCCTGATTGGTTAGGAAAGTTGGATACTTTGGTTAATTTGGATTTGTCTGGTAATTTTTTGTCCGGTTCAATCCCTACTAATATTGGAAACCTTGTGAATTTGACCGAGTTGAGGTTGGGTAACAATTCATTGACTGGAAATGTGCCTGCTGAGATGAAGAACTTGAGTAACTTACAAGTTTTTGACCTTGGTGGGAATCGGTTTTCGGGTTTGTTGCCGGAGTTTTTGGGGGATATGAGAGGGTTGAAGACTCTATCCCTTGGTAGGAACATGTTTTCCGGGTCGATTCCGGTTAGATATGGTAGTTTGTCAGGGATGGAAGCTCTTGACTTGAGTGATAACAGCTTGAATGGTAGCTTGCCAGTGGAGTTGATGAGGTTGAGTAACTTGACCACATTGAGTCTTGGTGGGAATCGATTTTCGGGTGTGGTTCCGGTGAGTATAGGGGATCTGAAGCAGCTGGTTGTGCTGAATTTGAGTGGAAATGGATTTACTGGGAAGTTTCCTGATAGCTTGGGTAATCTATACAAGCTTAGCACTTTGGACTTGAGTAAGCAGGGTTTGACAGGAGAGTTGCCTTCCGAAATCTCGGGTTTGCCTAATTTGCAAGTTGTTGCATTGCAAGAGAACAAATTGAGTGGGGATGTTCCTGAGGGTTTCAGTAGCTTGTTGGGTTTGACTTACATGAATCTCAGCTCGAATAACTTTACAGGTCAAATACCATCCACATTTGGCTACCTGAACTCCTTGGTGGTTCTTTCTATGTCAAACAATCGGATTTCGGGTTCTATCCCGGCTGAGATTGGGAATTGCTCTAGGTTACAAGTTCTTGAATTGGGGTCGAATTCTCTGAGTGGTGACATCCCTTCGGATGTGTCTCGTCTGTCGCATTTGAGCAGGCTAGATTTGAGTGGAAATGATTTGTCTGGTGAAATCCCTGAAGAACTCTCTAATTGTTCTGCTCTTAGTGCACTGCTTCTTGATCGGAATAACCTCTCTGGTGTCATACCGGCTTCACTGTCAAACTTAGCCAATTTGACAGCACTCGATCTCTCAGACAACGACTTGACTGGCGTGATCCCTGGAAATCTTACAGACATCTCTACATTGAGCTACTTCAATGTCTCAGAAAATGAGCTGCAAGGAGAGATCCCAAGTGCGCTCGGCACAAGATTTAGTGATCCATCACTGTATGCTGATAATCAACACTTGTGTGGAAAGCCTTTAGATAACAGATGCGCATTAGGTAAAGCTGCTAAGAGGAGACTGACATGGTTGTTGGTTATAGTCTTTGGTGGAACTTGCTTTTTAGCAGTATGCTGCTGCTTCTACTTATTTAGCCTAATGAGGTGGCGTAAGAAGCCAAGAGAAAGCGAGACAAAAGAGAAGAAACGCAGCCCTCCAAGGCGTAGTTCTGGAACGGGAAGTACAGGCCGCAGTAGCAGTGACAGTGGTGGTCCGAAACTTGTTATGTTTAACAGCAAGATCACATTAGCAGAGACCATAGAAGCAACCAGGAATTTCGATGAAGAAAACGTACTTAGCAGGACAAAACATGGTCTGCTCTTTAAGGCTAGCTACAATGATGGAATGGTCCTGTCAATCAGAAGACTGTCTGATGGCTCACTGGACGAGCAGAGCTTCAAGAAAGAAGCTGAAGCTCTAGGGAAGGTGAAACACCGCAACCTGACTGTGTTGCGTGGTTATTACGCAGGACCGCCTGATGTGAGACTGCTGGTGTATGACTACATGCCTAACGGAAACCTAGCAACCCTATTACAAGAAGCGTCTCACCAAGATGGTCATGTCCTCAACTGGCCAATGAGGCACCTGATTGCATTAGGAATTGCACGCGGCCTGGCATTCCTGCACACATCACAGCTTGTTCATGGAGATGTGAAGCCGCAAAATGTGCTGTTTGATGCTGATTTTGAGGCTCATATATCGGATTTTGGCCTCGAAAAGCTAATGGTTGCAACCCCCTCCGAGCCCTCAACGTCTGCAACCGGGTCATTAGGCTATGTTTCACCTGAAGCAGCTGTAACAGCTGCTGTCACAAAGGAGTCTGATGTGTACAGCTTTGGCATTGTCTTGCTTGAGCTTCTTACAGGGAAAAGACCTGTAATGTTTACTCAAGATGAAGACATTGTCAAGTGGGTCAAGAGACAGCTCCAAAGAGGTCAAGTTACGGAGCTCCTAGAACCCGGATTACTTGAACTCGACCCAGAATCATCCGAGTGGGAAGAGTTCTTATTAGGCATCAAAGTCGGTTTACTTTGTACTGCACCAGACCCTTTAGATAGACCCATTATGTCCGACATTGTGTTCATGCTAGAAGGTTGTCGAGTCGGACCCGATATCCCCTCATCAGCCGACCCGACATCGCAGCACTCACCAGCGTGAACATGATCACGACCCGTTAACCCGACCCAACTGTTGCACAATTCAAACAATTCTTTCATTCAAAAATGATTGTAACAGTAGTAGTGTAATCAGTAATCCTCCTATGCGTTAATTTAGATTTTTGGTCACTTTATTTGTAGTTAGTGAAGTTTTTATTATCATAAATTTTGAATTTGCATATCAATTATTTTCAACTTTTTCCCGTGCCATACGAATTAAATCAGTTAATTTTGGTTGGTATACATAACTTTAATTCAAATCCAATTGAATTCATTTTTTCATTATTTTCCGGCTGAAAAGTGGGGTCCACAAGAAATAAAAGTGAATAGTCAATACTTTTTCATGGAGAAATAAATGAGGGGGGGCTTCTCAGTCAACGATAGAGACTTTTTATTATAAAGAGTTGGTAGAAAACTGATGGGCCCCACATGCTCAGTTTTCCCGCCAAATGACAAGCAACTAATCTGATTTGATCACGTGGACAAGAAATAGAGCCGTTATGTTTTTTGGGGTGTCGGCATATTGGTCTGGAAAACAATCTGGCAAAACGATAGTAAGCTAAGTTACAAAATATAGTGTTGTTGTATCATGTAACATGGCATCAAACTTTAGGCACATACAACATGAGTATCTTCCTCAAGAAGGCCCTCAAATCGACTCAAGAGACAAATATGGAGTAACATAGTGAAATCACTAGTATGGCCTTATGGGGTCATTTCTTCACCTACGCTCCTAAAGTACATAACCAAACAATTTGAGGCAAATGATTGAAGATATGAGATAAACTTAACAGTATTTGGGGTCCCTGTTGTCGGGATTGGAAACAGATCGGATTTGAAATTACGGAAGTAGTAACATTGCATAGAACTCCCAAAGTACATACGAGCTAGTTTAGGGGGAATAAATTGTAGTCAAGTTTCTCTTCGGGTTTGAAGAATGTTGTATTTGCAATTCCTTGCAATTATTTGCATACACCTAGTAATCCTTAGCCAGAGGACGCAATTGCCAAATTATATCACGCGGATATGAAGGATATTAGATAATCACGATCTTTTGTATTTGCGTAAATTTTAACGTTATGCGAGATATTCAGATTCTTAGAGCACTTCAGGTAAGTTATTTAAAAAGCGCTTTGATCTAATACACACACGTACATTTAACGTATAAGGAGTCTTCGTACATCACTAATTCACTAATAAGAACTAAGAAGACATGATGAGATAGACATTACGTTTGATAATGATTTGATACCATGCAACGTTATTTTGTATAAAGAGGGTGTAACTCAAGGAGTTTGGAAGAACGCCAAAAGAGGGTGAAACCATGGAATTGCGCGAAAGCATTAAAGAGCAAAGACATTGAGAAATGGACAATTTGATGGCAATACAGAAACAGTTACCGTTACTATCTGGGCTTCACTAATACTATATTACTAGTGATTAGCACTGTGCTTAGTAAGAAGGATGCTACACTAATTAATACTCTTAACCAGTTAACCTTATAATTAAGTCTGATTCAGAGGATGCCGCACGTTGCTTCTACATGATCATGTAGTTTCTAGGTTACATACATTAGTTCATTGCCCTCAAAGTTTTGGTCTCTCGAAATATGTTCTATTAACCCTTTAATCGATGCGTTAATTGAGATTATTTTGTATATGGTCATTTTAGCTTAGATCAAGGTTTGGTAGAGTGGTATATTGGTTTCATCCTCACATTTCATCCATTAAAAAAGGTGTGTTGATTAAATTTGTTATATATCGGCCGAGGTGTTCTTTAATTTTTACTCCACAAAAAGGGTAATTTAATTTACTTCATTAACTTCTTAACTTATTCATTTTATACGACACTTGATTGAGAGTTTCTTTGGTTTGTTCGATAGAGATATAGACGTAACTATTTTAGCAACGGGTAACTTTTTTTTATGATTAAACGAAAACTACTATAACTATCCATGGGCTTTAAAATGGACTCTGCGCGTTTAATGTAAAGTCCGAAACTCAATTGATGCACCAAAAGTACCCTAATAGCTTTTTCAGCTTCAATTTATTACTGGGTTTTTGTGGGTTTGTTTCCGGTAGAAACAAACAACTTATGCGCACATGATTTTACTGTCATATTTGTCAGTCACTGGTACTACTACTGACTAGTGAGTTACTGAGTGATCAGGAACTCATGCATCTTCTTCATCAAGTTTAGTCCCCCACCTTATTATTGTTCATTGCTTATATTGTTACCCCTCCCTCCTCCCAAATTAGCACAGACATCATTAAGGGAGCTCATGCTACCAATTACCATGGGCTTGGTAAATAGTGATAAATAGTCATAACTAGGCTGAGAGAAAGGGTAAGTGGCCCGAAGAGTCAAGGACACTACAATTTAAATGCCATGTGCGATTTCTATCAAAAGCAATGTGTCCATGTAAACATTATTGTCATAATTTGTGTGGTGTGGTAAATTTGTGCTTGAATACTCAACCAATTTGATCACAAATTCACAAGTACTACTTCATCTTAGAGGTACAATCACAGACAGATGTTGAGGCAATTTTCTTAAGTGTACACAGATATGTCCCACATCAGTAGAATAAGTGCGAGTAGATGGGTTTATGAGTTTAGTGGGCTACTCCTCTCGTTGTCAATTGCTTTTGATATTGTACCTCACTGGGTTTGTGGGCGCATCTGCCACTCATTATAACAATTGATTGGTATCGTTTTTTTTTTTTTAATTACTATTTTGTAACTAATCAATTTAATGTTCAGAACCAAAGTACCAAAAACCGAAAACAACAATGATAACGAATATTCGTGGGCAAAACTTACCTGGAAAGAATCTATGATAATAATGACCAATTACTATCATCTATCCACAGTAAAAACTGGTGAAATCATTCGAAACCATTGGTTAGAAATTGGGCCTGAAAGAAAAGTAGGGCTTTCTTGAATGATCGAGACATATTATTGTGGACCACATGGGTTAAAGTAAAGAAATTTTCGTTTGCGTACAGAATTTGGGTTTTTACTATAAGGCTCCACGTATGTTGGTTATACATGGTCCAGGCCCAACAGAAGTCCTCAAAAACCTCGTGATTTGGGCTTTGGGCTTTGCTTTTATGAGCGTAATCATTACCTTAGCCAACCTCCTTCAACATGCGCTCAAATTCTTAATTTACTTAAAAAAAAAGTGTATTACTAGAAATAGTCAATTTGTTTGATGACTGATTAGATGATCGTTTAAAGGACATTATGGTCCAACATTTCACAATCACACAAGATTATGCAAAACAAGTTCTTGGCGGGTTGGATCTTTAATGTAACGATCTTTACACCTTGTAGTAAAATAAAACTAGTGAGATTAAATAAAGTCAGCTGATCATGAAACATGAGAATAGATACCTAGGCCGTGTATGATTCTACTTAAAAAAAACGATAGGCTACGTTCAGTTCAGATCTCGTAACTTAATTGAGTCGATTCTCAATAAGTCATATAAGTTCAATTGAATACATATCGATATCAGATCAAAAACTTGCATTCGAGGTAAGTGCAACCAACTTTTCTAGTAGTAGAGTAAAATGAAGTACTTGACCAAATACAGCACACACTTAGGGATGATTATATGTGCTAAAACTCGTAAAAACCTGCCACTTGGTAAAATGGGGAGCCAATAAATTGCATGCTTAAGAAAGAAAACAATGTAATCAAGTTCTTGGTTAAAAAGAAAAAAGCTATCAATTATTCTCAAATTCTGGTGCTATAAAAGTTCTTTTCTGTTAAAGTATAAAGTCATTGTTACGGCCCTAACCATTAGTCTAGACTTTTGGCTCAGTTGGTTATCTAACATGGTATCAGAGCCTCAACGATCCTGAGGTCTCGAGTTCGAATCCTGGTAGCCCCCTCCTTTGGTGTGTTGGAGCCTTAATAAAAAGAGCTCAGTTTAAGTGTGTTGTGTTTGTGGGCCAGTGAATTACCCACGCTTCAAGCCCAAGTGGGCCTTTGCGTGAGGGGGCGTATTGAAGTATAATACCATTGTAGGTGCTCTAACCACCAGTCTAGACTTTTGGCTCAGTTGGTTATCTAACATGTAAAATTATCTACTTGATAATTAGGAGTGCGGTTATAAACTTATTATGATTTCATAATATGGATTAATAAATTGATGATGACGATGATGATGAATAACTAGTTAACGTGAAGATGCGTGCGAGCTAGCTAGTGCATGGCTTGACATCGATGCAAGCTCTTACTTGCATGATTGATCATTAATCATCACATAAAAAATAAATTGTGTATATTACTCGAAATTTTACTTGATTCAATAAAAACCACTCAATTACTTTAATGAACAAATTTATCTGATGAATACCACATCGTTAATTTTATCGATAAAAATAACTTTTTTTTTGATAAATTATTGACAAGAAGAGTTCAGACCGATGGAGCTAGTGATAATAATTATATTCTTATAACAATTTAATTGCAACATTAATAATAATTGACAAGAAGAGATGGAGAGCTAGTAAAAACAATAATATCATAATTTGTAGAAATATTATATATGGATCTTGATCAGTTGATCGTACCGTACATGGAGATGTTGACGCATAGCTGGCAACACATACGGCCATACCCGAAACTTGGGTTGTACTGCGCCTAATTCATTGCATCCATTTTACTAAGCTATGAGTAACATTATTTTATATTCTTATTAAATTAAAAGAGTCAAATAATCGTAACCAAATCCAACTAAAAATAACTTTAGCTTGAGTATTTCTTGCATGACCCCGATCAAGCTCTTACTCAGTTAGCTTAGCGATACATACCAAGACTTAGTTTGCTATTACACATTGTTAGAGAAGATCAGACGACATCATCGATTCGTCGGTAGCTTGCTTGTGAGTTATATGATAAGTATCCTACATTGATGAAAGAGGGGGTTTAGATTTTGGTGAATTGGCGAGTTTAAATTATTTACTCATCCTATTGTCAGTTGATATGTTTATGATGGAACTTCACTAGCGATAAGCTAGCTTGTGAGGCATGTGATCGAGCTAGTCTACTTTTCATATCTTCTCGCTAGTTCAGAGATAGATTGTAATTAACCAAACTAGCTAATTCTATACTTAAAAATATTGAATACGCAACATTTGGCAAAACTAGCTAGCTACTAATACCATTTTGCATGTATGTATATATATACTCTCAAATTTCAATAATTAAGAAAGAAATGTAGAAATTAAAACAATGTGACGAGAAGTATTCTGATAATCCGTAGTACGGAAGGTATATATATATATCCCAATACTAGTATATA